>JAVJIF010010584.1:0-176006 GCA_038442645.1 Agave tequilana
CCCACTTATAACTTTATATTACCAACCAAATATTATAAAACTTAATGTATGTAAATCATTTACAATTGTAAAAAATTTACCAATTATGACTTATGAATTATGGTCAATTATGACAACCAAACAGACCCCACGTACACTTCAACCTCTGTCTCAAGATAGTAAATAAAGATAAGGCTCAATAATTCAATCAATATAAGAAATGTACCATAGAGATATATGGAATCTAACAATAACCTTACTTTCAATGAATCATGATTTAAAAAAAAAAAAACCACACAATATACTTGCCGAGGGAGAGGGCTGATAATCAGCGACGGATGCAAATATTTTTTTAGTTGAGCGTAAATGTAATAAGAATTTCAGTGTAAGTGTAAATATAATAAGAAAAAAGAGAAAAAACAAAAAGAGAAAAAAATTACACTCAAGACTTGAACTTGAGGCCTCCATCCAATAACATATTTTTATAAGTTGCCATTTGAGTTAAAACTCTAAAATTTCTTTACTCTAATAAAATTAATCTAAAAAGAAGAGATCCTATACCCAAAAAAAAAATTTTACAAAGTATATATACTTCTCTACATATTTTATAAAATTCACTGCGGGCATCTGCTCAAATTGGCGTGTATGTGGATCCGCCCCAGCCGACAATAGCTAGCTCAAGTTGGTTTGTACTCTACGCTCGGATTGACTCTTCCTCAATGAGCATCCTCCTCTTTGGTTGTACGATTCTAGTAATATTTGTCTCCACCCAACTTGAGCCATAAAAGAGATGTATTTCCGGCAGATTCTAATAGCGGGATGAGATAAACTTTGGATGCAATAAAACTTTTGTTGTATATAGAAGCAAGTAGTAACCATTTAAATGGAAGAACCTCACTGACCCTATGGATAGTACAAGCACTCCATAAAACTTTTGAAATTTGTTTTGCTCACCGCACTTTGCTCACGGTGCTCATCGATGTGAGCTGTTGGTTTGGGTGGGCCTCGCTGGGTGGCCCGGTCTAATGATGGTGTGCCCCACCACCAGCGCCGGGCCTACCTAAACTAACGGCTCATAGTGCTCACGGCGAACCCTGTGAACAAAGTGCTGTGAGTAAAAAAATTTTCTAAACGTTTAGGCGCACGTCATCATGAAGACACCGTGACACTTCTGAAATAAACTTGAGGAGATATCATGATTTGATATAATGAATACCAAAATGAAGCTAAATGCTACCGCAGGCACCGATGTATCCATCAGAATCTGCTTGAATGAACAAGAGAAGTGGAAAAGAAGTCACGGTCTGCATCAAATAAAAGGACCATAATTTTGAAGGCCGGTGTAAGATCTGATAGATCTACAATTACATACCATCCGTTCTCATAACAATACAAATTGTAAAATAGGGGTGGAAATTAGCGAGAGCTGCTGGAAAGCAAAATTTGAAAAGTAGACATGGGCGTTTAAGGGCCTGTTTGGTTGGGAAAAAAAAATTGTGTCAATATTTTGATGCTTTTTCAGGGAAAGCATGCTGGTGAGTTTTGCACATGTCAATTTTTCAAGCATTTTTAGTTCAAAATGGGCTGAAATTGTAAGGAACAAAACACTGATATTTTCCTGACATCAGTGGCATTTTTCTCCTTTCCTCCTGTTGTCAAACAAAAAGGTTTTCAAAACGATTGAGAAAACTGATAACAGGGTCTACAAAAACTCTATTTTTCAGCAACTTTCTGCTCAACAAACAGCCGTAAAGAGTCCTCCAGGACGGCTGTGTACTGGAACTTACAGACAAGTTCTGGGTGTGTGAGTTGATGAGCTGATAGACTCAACAGTTTTTCAAGCTTATAATGACCCTCGAAGGTGATCCATTCAAGTACGAGGAACCTGCAACAATGCATAGTTCTCTTTATCATTTCGGTTCAGATGCTGCTCTTTGGTTCCATTGGAGTGCAATGAGGCATATTTGTTAGTAGGATCATACTAATACATGTCATCAAGTCCTCACTTGTACATCTTTTGGCAGCTAAAGGACAACTGATGTAGAGAAGACTCAGAAAGAATGAATGACCAGAAGAAGTTATCCACTGCAATCGAAGATGCTTCGGAAAGGATTTAAGCATCGCCTATCAGACGCATAATTCATTGATGACTGTAAAGAGGACAGAAATCCGGTCCCATGGGTCAGAAAAATACAATATATTACATGTTTATATACAATGCATCACATGTCTGTTAACATCGATGATGGCTGTAAACAGAAGGACAGAAATCTGGTCCCTTGGGGAAGAGCCGACATGAAAACAAAGTTCTAATAATTCACTCTAGCAAATTGAACATTAACAGCCGAGGGCATGAAATATCATGGTGAGATGCTACAAGCAAGGGGACAATCATGGAGTGCCTGATTTAGACTGTAAGGACCCTCACTAAGCAACTTGATAATCGACAACTATCTGATCATGGAGGGCGGACTAAGGACCAGACACCAAGGTCCACTCTGGTCCTCGAGTTCAGTGTTTTTTTTTTTAAGGGTAAGAAACAATTTTAATTTTTTTTTTTTTAAATCCATATAAATTACGGTGATTGGGTTTTGGATGCGTTTGACTAATTTATTAGGTTTTTTTGGTAAAGTTTTGGTATGAAACTTTTTTGTTAAAATAACTAAGTATATTTTAAGTACCGATGCCCAGACGAAATAGGATTAAAAAATTAAAATCAACTCACCGAAATTGCCTCTCTTCAATCTGAACTCCATCTCCCACATCCAACACGGTAGTGATCTATTCTTAGATGGGTTAGGAAAGGGGAGAATATGAAGAGGGAGTGATGTGATGCAGACAAGAAAGCGAACGACGCCAGCTAGATCTCGTTTTAGTGCCAACAAACCCTAAAGGGTACCTTCATGTAGGATAATACTCGAATCCACGAGCAAAACAACTCGAATCCCACGAATAATTGGAAAGAAAAACTCAATTTTATTGATTAAAAACAAAGATAGAGTAAACTTATACAGGCAAATAAAAAGAAATACTACTCTAAATAGGAAACTTAATTAAATAAAAGAAAAATAAAACCAATCTGAATTCAAATCAAGCTCAAAAATCAAACCTTGTTCAGAATCTAAAATAGTCGATACGCGGCGGGCGGTTGACCGCTTAGTCAAAACTACGCGTTGCCGATCGACCGGGCAGTCAGCTGGCTAAGAGACTCACCTCTCTGGTCGCTTTCTTTGCTTTCTGGCGGTCGACCGGTGCTCTAAACTCTTTTCTATTTTCTGTTCGGTCTACAAGCGGCTCCACTTATTTTCTCGGTTGACCGGGCGGTCGATTGAGAACTGTATCTACCTATTTCTGAATCCTGATTCCCTGCTGCTTTTGCTTTGGTTGATCTCTTACATCACAAGATGTGATTGGACTCTAGTTTCTTTTTTCTTTTTTCCGATGAGTGTGCGGGCCTCGGGTTTGGGCTAAAAAGAGAGAATGAGAGAGAAAGAAAGGGATGTGGGCTCCTCCCACGCTCTCTCCCCCTCGGCTCTGCGCCTTCCCTGAGCCTCCTTCGCTCACATCCAAAGCGATCCAAGCACGAGATGATTCAGATTCAGATAAAATCCTTTGCTACAGCCTCTTTGAGCAGAATTTCGAATTTCTATCGCTTTCTGTTCCCTGATGCAATTTCTTGCATGAGCTGCATGCTGAATACTTTCTGGATTCCACCAGGTCTACTAGTGTTAAATCTGGATCAAAGTGAACCTATCTTTTTTAATTTTCAAGAGTTTTTTGATAATAATTTGGTTGTTTATATTGTCTTTTGCATAATTTCTTTAGGGATGTTTTACATGCATATGAATCAAAGCTATTGTCATATTTCTTTATTAACCGTGGAAATGTTGGTTGTTCCTCTGTCAAAATGGGATATCAACTTTCAACGGTGACTATAATACTGCAGGCATGTAAAAGAGGGGTCAAATATAGAGAAAAATTGAGGAAGGGTAAAAAAATAATCAAAACCGGCTGAAGAAAAGTTTTTTCCCGACTTATATAGAAATTTTGCCTATCTGATTGTCCGTCTTCGTCCGCGAGAGAGAGCAGCATTGGCCTTCTCCTTCTTCTTCCTCTCAGCTTGCCTCTCCTTCGCCCTCTCTCCCCCCCCCTCTCTTCTTCTGAGCGAGAGTCAGTTTCTCACCAACAGGGACGATATCCTAGTAACTGCAAATTAAAAGGGGCGTGGAATTTTTCCAAAAGGGAGAGGGAGCTGCTCATAGACGTGCATGCAGTACACAGCATCACTATGAAGATGAATTTTACTGCATCATCGTCATCATCTTCTCCTTCTTCTTCTGCTCGCTTCAGTAACAGAATCGGGGACTAAAAGAATTCACTAAAAGATGCCGTGAGAGAACGATGTAGATGAGGAAACCTAGGAATCAAGGAGGCCCTGGACCTGTTCGATCAAATGCTGGACTCGAATCCCAAGCCATCAACTTACTCATTCAACATCCTGCTCACTGCAGTCGCTCGAATGAAACACCACAACCACACGCTTCTGTCTCTTTACAACAGAATGTATCGCGTTGGAGGAGTCTCTCTCGACAATGTGACGTATGGAGTCGTCATCAGCTCTTGCAACCGAATTAACCGTGTTGATCATGGCTTCGGGGTCTTTGGTTCTAAGTTGAAGCGGGGTTTGAATGGAGACACTGTAATTTTCGGTTCTCTGATGCATGGTCTTTGTAAACAGAAGAGGGTTTGCCGAGGCAGCTCAGGTGCTCGACAAAATGCCTCTCTTGGGTTGCACTCCCAGCGTAGTCTCGCACAACACTCTCATCAAAGGGCTCTGCAGTAAGGGGATACGAGCTAGGCACTTGAGCTGCTTGAGAAATTGAAGGCTTCCGGAGGCGTGTGCAAGCCGGACATTGTTACCTACAGAACTGTCATCCATGTTCTCTGCAAGGAGGGAGCCGTGGACAGAGCTTCGGAGTTGCTTTGGGAAATGATGGGTGATGGAATTTCACGGACGTTGACTTGTTCAATTGCATTATCCATGGTCTATGCATGGAGAAGAGGCTGGGTGAAGCAGGGGAGCTGCTCAACAGAATGCCGCGTTTAGGATGTGCTCCTGATGTAGTCTCCTACACTGTTTTTATCAAAGGGCTCTGCGCCGTGGGAATACAAGCTTGGCAATTGAGTTGCCCTGAAAAATGATGGTAGATGGGGTTGGATGCAAGCCTGACGTGGTCACTTACAGCATTCTGATTGTTGCCCTCTGCAAAGAGGGAGCCATGGACACCGCTTCCACGCTGTTTGAAGAAATGACTCGTATGGGCGTTGCGCCTAATGTTATCTCTTACAACTGCATTATCCATGGTCATTCTGTTCTAGGCCACTGGAAAGAAGCCATCAGGATTTTCAAGGAGATGGTTGATCGAGGGATGTCCCCAGATGTTGTAACCTTTGGCGCATTGATGAATTCTCTTTGCAAACAAGAGAAGACTAGTGAAGCGCATAAACTACTCCATCTGGTGGCTAAAATAGGTGAGAAACCTGACACAATCTTGTATAACACTTTATTAGATGGATATTGTCAGGAAGGCCACATTGATGAGGCATCAAAGGTCCTGGATTCCATGTTGTCTAAGGGCTTGGAGGTCGAGGTTCGTAGTTAACACCATCGTGATTAGTGGATATAGTAAGAATCAAAGAATGAATGAGGCTGTTCATTTATTCAAGGAAAATGCAACATGAAGGAGTTCAACCTGACATTATTACCTACAACATTTTACTTGATGGACTTTGCAAAATTAGAAGAGTGGATGAGGTTAAGAATCTCTTCAACAAGATGTTAGACCAAGGGATCAATCCAAACTTGATCACTTACAATTCTATGTTTTCCGGGTTTTCAAGATTAGGGGAACGGAAAGAAGCACTGCGACTACTTAATGAAATGAGTGATCGAGGAATTCATCCTAATACCATCACATTCAATACATTGGTTGATTCTCTATGCAAGGAAGGATTCACCATTGAAGCTAGCAAATTACTAGATCTGATGATTCAAAGAGGTATAGAGCCTAATACTATAACATTCAACACTCTAATAGATGGATACTGCCTGATAGGACAGGTGGATAAAGCATTGAAACTATTTGATCTCATGGTGGCAGAGGGGCATAAGCCCAATAATTTTACTTACAACATATTGATTAATATGTATTGTAAACGTGGAAAGGTTGATGCAGCTCAGAAACTCTTTTATGAAATGCCTCGTAAAGGAATTAAGCACGAAATTGTTACTTATAATACTATGTTAGATGGATTATATCGAGCTGGAAAAATTATAAATGCAAGACGAGTACTAGACGAGATGAATCGTATGGGATAGCCCCAGATACCATCACATACCACACAATTTTAGATGGACTTTGTAAAATCCAGTGTATGGATGAAGCACTTGATCTATTTGAAGTCATATTATCTCAGGAGCATAAATTGGAAGTGACGGTGTTCAACATCTTAATTGATGGAATGTTCAAAACAGGTAAAACTCAAGTAGCCAAGGATACTTTTAATGTGATCCTTTCCAAACAATTGGTGCCGGTTGTTGTCACATATACAATTATGATGAGAGGCCTCATTACAGAAGGTTTGATGGATGAGGTAGATGATGTTTTCGTCGATGGAGAAATTTGGATGTCCATTAAATTCTATCATGCTCAATGCAGTTGTCCAAAGTTTGCTCAAGAAAGGCGAAATTAGGAAAGCCAAAGATTTGTTATATAAAATGAAAGAGTAGCAATTTGCTCTCGAGGCATCCACTTTTTCCCTATTAGTGGATCTAATCCTGGAGGACGGGGACTCTCATGATTTTCTGTTATCATTTTCTTACTTGTCTGAACAACATGGTAATTTAAAAGATGGGGTTGCAAGATGCTCTTCAAGTATATATTAGAGTGTTCATGTTCCAGAAGGTGAAATGTCAAAGAAGTTACCATCATCTGTCATTTGTACCTCAAAAGACGAGTCATCTCTCTAATGATACCAGAACAAAAGCAGCAGGTTAGCTTCTTAACAGAAAAGTATGACTTCATGAATAGATTTAGTAGTTTCCTACATGCCCAAGCTTCGTTCTTCAAACTTCAATTATTAGCTAGTTCGAAGATGATATATTTCTAATGTTTAAGCTATATTCTTTGGAGGAGCTTTGATACGCTTCTTGTGGCTTGTTTATCATAATCTTTGAGAAGTCTATTTATAAACGAACTAATGTTTGCAATTTTGGATTTCTGACTGACACAATAATGGGGAATTCATAAACTAATGAAATATTTTTTGTTGTTCTTGTGCTTCAACTTCTCACACCAACATTATCTGCAAAAAAATCCAGGATTGTAAGGTTAAGCTTCTGTGTTTTTATGGCGTCTACCCTTTTCATGCTATTACTGAGGAGTTTAATATCAAACTCTGTCATCCACTTTAACCATATTATGTACCTGGAGACTTGGCACCAATGTTCTATGCGTTAACAACGTTTTGACGTAGTTGACTGCAGTTTGTTGATAAGATTTTGTCCTGGGTATGTTATGAGACTTCTAGATGTTTAAGACTCATGTTTTCTTCTATAAACCTAAACAAATTGTTTGACGAAAGAGATGGAGTTTAGGACTATTTAACAAATAAAAAATCCTTTGGAAATGTCTTTTTGGGTATTTTGCCCAATATTGAAAAAGCTAGATTCGTATCTAAAAAAAAAAAAAAAAATAGCTTCGTAACAAAACGGTCCTTCTATGCTTTACAAAGCTTCAAAATAGCTAAGAGACAATATTGTTGCTCTCCTCCATTTTAAAATAGCATACCCTATGTATGCTCTTCTGTAACGTAGCTACGTATGCAATTTCAATTTTTTCTTATTACTTGACTTAAGTTGTGATTGGAGGCTTTCTTTGTTAGGTTTATGATTGGAATATATCGTGAAGGTAGACTAAACTTCGGAGATTAAAGAACAGACGTACACAAAGAGCTGCGCCCAATATTAGTTGACTTATACTAGGTATAGTCGACTAATGATAAGAATTAGTTGACTTATACTTTATATAGTCGACTGGTCTTGCAAACAGAGAGTAAGGGTCTCAGATTTTTTACAGATTAGTTGACTTATACTTATGTATAGTCGACTAATAGACATGATTAGTCAACTTATACATTTGTATAGTCGATTAATATCGGGTCTGGCTGTTTCTTTTTCTGAATCTGTTTTCAATTTTGAGTTGGATTCGAGTTTTCTTTCTTCTGGGACGATGATTGTTCATATTGATGGACTTTGTATAAGACTAAAAGAGTCCTATGATCTATAAATAAACCCATGGGGTTGTCCTTCAAGATATTCAATGTAAAACAATAAAAAATAGAGATTCGTGGGAGAAGCTTTAGCTATAAGCGTTTGCTGTTCTAGGCGGTCATCAAAGGGCTTGTAATCTTTTTAGCGAGAGGTGTAATTATTTCTTATTATACTTTTTCAAAGTTTAATAAAGTTTCTCCCATTCTCCCGTGGACATATACACGATCTGTTTGATCGGTGGAACCGCGTTAAATTATGTGTTGGCTTTCTATACTTTGAATATCTTCTTCCTTCTTTTTTCTTCTTGTTGCTCATCGATCTTGTGTTGCTTCCGCTGCACCGCCCTAGCGGCTGGTTGTGAAGGCAATTCGTTTCACAACGATTGGTGTTAGAGCAACGTCAACGTGAAGATGTCTGCAATCAAGTTCGATATGTAGAAGTTTCATGGTGTCATCAATTTCAGCAAGTGACATATTAGGATGAACGCCATCTTGACCGAGAGCGGGTTGAAGAAAGCACTACTCGGAGGAAGAAAAAATCTCAAGATATGAAAGAAGAAACTTGGCAGGAGTTGGATGAGAAAGTCTTAACGGCTATTCAGTTTTGCTTAGCGGACAAAGTGTTGGATGAGTTTTTTATGAAAAAATAACATCCTCATTGTGGGGCGACTTCAGGATCACTATCTAAAGAAGTCGTTGACGAATCAGTTGATTCTGAAGCAGCGTCTCTTTCTTCTTTGCATGCATGAAGGTACTTCTATCAAGTCTCACATTGCAGAATTTTTCTCTATTATCAATGATTTAGATAAGATAGAGATTAAGATAGAGGATAAGGATCAAGCACTTTTATTACTGTATTTTTTACCTTCTTCATATAAGAGCTTAGAGGAAGTTGTCATCTATGAAATTAAATCACCTATCAAGATCAATGAGGTTAAGGAGCATCTGCTCAATAAGGACAAAATTGACAACCAGTTGACGGGTGAGTCTCATCGTGATGATTCCAGGCAAGTTCACTTTTCAAAGGAGAAGCGTAATAATGAAAGTTCCACGAGTAACATAAAACACAAGAATTTAGTGTGCAAATGGTGTCATAAGAAGGGGCACATTAGAGCTGAATGTTAGAATCAAAAGAAGAAACAACCATGTTAATGTCGCTGAACTAGCTGAAGGGAATGAAGACAAGTGTGACATTCTATATGTTACAAACAGATCGGTCGGTAACAAAGATACATGGATTATTGATTCTGAATATTCACAACATAACAGTTCCAATAGGAGGATATTCTCCTCATACATTTCGGTTCAAGGGGCAGAGGTCTTCATGAGGAATTCTACTATGAGCAAGGTGATTAGCAAAGAAATAATTCAGTTTTGTTCTTATGATGGACGCATAACTACTCTTCAAGACGTTCATCATGTTCCCGATTCAAAGTACAATCTCATCTCTCTTAAAATCCTACATGAAGAAGGGTTCAGTTTTAGCTCTGAACGTGATCTCATAAAAGTTTTCAAAAAAACTCATGTGAAGTTTCAGGATGAACGTGTCGACAATGTTTACATATTGTGAAATTCAAAGGTTACAGTTGGTGAATTACAGTTATTCTCGACTTCAAGATCAGAGGTTGTGAAACAATCAGAGATTACGATGATTTTGAGCTCGAATGTTTAGTTTAACCCTGAAAGAAGATTTGGACGAGGCGGCACTGGCGCATAACAAAAAGTTTAGATAATTACTCCTATGGTGGAGAAAATTCTCATAAATCTTGTGTAGATTAAGGAGATCATTGGGTGATCAAGTTCAGGTCGGACCTGAACTTGTTCGACCTAATCAAGTTGTGAACCCCATGAGGGGGTTACGGAGAAGAGAGATTGAGATGGAGATAAAGTCAAAATTGTTCAATTGTGCATTGATGTGAGCACATGGAGCATGATGGCTATTCTCGGATTTAGATGTATTCAAGTTAATGGGGGAGATTGTTAGGATTATGACTAGAATACGTTGTGAAGGTAGACGAAACTTCAGAGATCAAAGAACGGACGTGCACAAAATCTGTGCACATTATTAGTCGACTTATACTTGGTATAGTCGACTATATGTCGACTAATGATAAGATTTAGTCGACTTATACTTTGTATAGTCGATTGGGCAAACAGAGAGTAAGGGTCTCAGATTTTTGACAGTATAATCGACTTATACTTATGTATAGTCGACTAATAGACATGATTATTTGACTTATACATTGGTATAGTCGACTAATATCGGGTCTAGATGTTTTCTTTTATGGATATGTTTTCAGTTTTGAGTTAGATTCGAGTTTTTTTTCTTCTAGGACGATGATTGTTCGTATTGATAGAGTTTGTATAACACTAGGAGTCTTATGGTCTATAAATAAACGGTTGGGGTTGCCCTTCAAGATATTCAATGTAAAATAATCAAAAAAGAGAGATTTGTATGAGAAGCTTTAGGCATAAGGATTCGCTGTTTTAGACAGCCATTAAAGAGCTTGTAATCTTCTTAGCGAGAGGTGTAAGTGTTTCTTATTGTACTCCTGCAAAGTTTAATAAATTTCTCCCCTTCTTCCGTAGACGTACACACGATATGTTTAATCGGTGGAACCATGTTAAATTATGTGTTGGCTTTTTATACTTCGAAATATCTTCTTCCTTTCTATTTTTCTTCTTGTTACTCATTGATCATGTGTTGCTTCCACTGCGCTGCCCCAGCTATTAGTCATGGGGGCAATCCGTTTCACAATATTCTTAACATACCTAAATCAACGAGCTAGGGCCTTCTTCACTCTCCAGCGATGATGATGTGAAACGAAAGAGGGGTCTAAAGTTTTGAAAAAAATGAGAGATGAAAGAAATAGCTAATAATTACCTAATAGATAAATGAAAAGGCCTTTTATATTTCTGGATCTCACGCTGCTTCATGTTGTACGCTCCTTGATTTTGACCTCACGCCACTTCACGCCGCACACTCTATCTTACCTTCATAGCAAGGTTTCACATCTTTTCATTGGCGACGCGCCCCTCAAGAGAAAAAACCTCAGAACAATTTTCTCAAAATTCTAGCTATCTTTATTGAAAACAATTGAGTCTTTTAAATACACTTATAACTCACTTATTCTCTTTTCACGACCATTATGAGACTAAAGAAGAGGGAAGCAAGACTATTAAAAAAAAATTGACTCTTAATAAAATAAAAATACAGACTCAGACTCAAAAAAATAAAAAAAATCTGACTCGATGTCCCCATCATTCTCACCAGATGGGAAGAACTCGACGCCCTTCGAGTATGCATAAAGTAGTGGCTCGACACTGGTCTGAATCTGAATACTGGTCTGAATCAGCTACTGATCTTGTAAAGCCTCTAGCTTGTAGATACCGTGAATACTAACATGTTGCTGATACTGTGCAGTTTTGATGTTGTTGTCTTGTTGATGCAGAGTTGTTAAAGATCAGTCAGGAAATTGAGAGGATGACGAAAGACAGCCGATGATAAGGATGAGGGGAAGAGCAGTAGCGGTTGAAGGAGGACTTGAGGGAAGTGGAGAGAGAAAGGAAAGAGAAGATCACATGAGAAGAGGTTTGATGACATCAAAGATATGAACAATAACTTGTTTTGATTTTGAAAGATTTTTGTTGGAATTTTGTGGAGACTTGTAATAGTAATTTTTTAATTTTTGTTTGTATTTTCTGGTGGATATATGTGGAGCTATGGGGTTTTGAAATGTGATTGAATTTGAGATGTATGGTGAGGACTTGAGATAAAATAAGAGATAATGAGGAGATTGAACAATAAAGATTTTCTAATATTTTTTTAAATATTTTGGTTGTGATTTTTGTAACTAAAGATTTGAGATTGTGGCTTGATTTGGAGTTGAGATTTTGAATTATGATTGGAATTTGAGATAAGATAAAAGATAATGAGGAGTTTGGAAAAAAATTGTAAGTTTTTTAAAATTGTGAAAAAAGCGATGAATTAGATTATTAGACAAAAGAGATAAAAAAATGAATGAAGTAACAAATTGAACCGGCTCCTTACCGGGATTACCAATTCACTTCAATATTCGCAGTGAATGATTCAAAAAAATTGTATCAATTTCACATCGGAAATCTTTTCATAAGAAACTTATATTACAATTTAATTTTTAATGTTTATAATATTTTCTAATCATGCTCTGATACCAAACTGATGTGAAACGAAATATGGGGTCTAAGAATTTTGAAAAAAGATGAGAGATGAAAGAAATAGTTATGATTACTTAATGGATAAATGAAAAGGCCTCTCACCTTTCCAGATCTCACACCGCTTCACGTCGCATGCTCTTGATCTTAACCTCATGCCGCTTCATGCCGCACGCTTGATGTTAGCTTCACAGGTGTGGTTTTACATCCTGCCATAGGCGGCACGCTCCTTAAAGGAAAAAACCCCAAAATAATTTTCTCAAGATTCTAATGTATCTTTATTGAAAACAATTGAGTCTTTTAAATAGACTTACAGCTCACTCATTCTCTTTTCACAACCAATATGAGACTACAAAAGAAGAAAAACAAGACTACTAAATAAAAAAATTCACTCGACTCAATAAAATAAAAATACAGACTCAGACTCAAAAAAAAAAAAAAGAAATCTGACTCGATGTCCCCATCATATGAGCCTCGTCTTTAGTGGCTAGAAATTGCAATGTGACCACAATAATTCATCAGGGAATCTTTGATGACAAGTCCTAATCTTCCACTAAGAGACCTTAATCCTCGATAGCAAGTTTTCTTTGATATGTATCATTGCTAGTAAGCCTCAACTGACACTGGGAGGCCCATGCGAAGCCTTAATGACCACTTCCCACTTCCACATTCTTCAATTCGCAACAATGAACGTTGGTAAACCATGGGTGAGATTTGTTTTCTGTTGGATGTTGGATCCGTTGCTTGGTTTTGTTCATGGTCGGTTACTAGTGGTTTTACAGAGTGGTTTTCCCTTTTTTCTATTTTTATATATGTGGTGTGGTTTTAGTGTTGATATTATATGTTAAAAATATATGTGGAGGTAGTTTTTAGATTTTTTTTTAAAATATTTTTTAGAATACTTTTCCTAACTATTATCTTTATTCAGAACTGCTTTATATTTTTTAAAATAAATATAGAAAACCATGTAGCTTACGCTATTTACACTTTTAGCTTTATGTTGATTTGTTTTGGTTACTTGGTTTTGTTTGAATTATTGTACCCTGGCCTTCTTGACCTTTCTATTTCAACATCTCCTTTGTTGTTTGTTCCAGATTCTTACTCTTTGAGAATCCAAAATGAAATATGGATTTCATTCTTCACGCTAGCTCTTGCAGAACATATATTATAGCAATCTTTTCTATGAAATAAGAAACCCATTCCCTTTGTTGATGTCCTAGAGCCACTTTGCCCTATGTGCAATGCTGGTCAGGTGTAAAACATGATTTCAAATATTAGCAGATTCTGATATATATATCAACGAGATCGTGTTGGGTTTTGAAGTACCAATATGATATTAAAATTCTGATATCAGGTCAATATACTGATATTGACAATATTGATATTAAATGTTACTGGCCGATATGAATACCAATAACGAGATTTTAAACTGTAACACCCTACTCCCCGGTGTACGTATTACCGTATCGGTAAGCGATACGACGTACAAAATTGATTTGACATCTGTAGTAGTCCGATTGAGCTGATTTCAGTTTCAAAAATTATTTTCTAATATTTGAGATTTTTCAGGATTTTCTGGAAATTTTCTGGATTATTTTGAAAAATCTCCGTAATCGGTGTCGTCCTATACCGATAACCGACATTCCGATTTTTATTTCACAAACGGAGTAGAATTTTGAGAATCGGCCTTCACCGTATGTCTTAGAATCGTATTATCTACGTTCGAGTATTTTTAGGGATTTTTCTGAATTTATCGAAAATCGGGCCAAACCGGTGTCGCCCGTTTCGGCGATACACTTCGGGATTTTTAATTTGCAAACCAGATAGAATTTCTTCAAACCGTCTTCATATTACATCTCAGCGTAATATTCTCTATTTTCTGTAATTTTTGGACATCATTCGGAGCTAGTCGAATTTTAGGCCAATAAAATATTAATTAAATATTATTTTTTTTTATTCTCTTTCATTTCATTTCATTTCTTTTCTTTTCCTTCTTCCGAAGGCTCTCCACCGCCATTGCCACCGACTCTTCTCCCTCTTATTTAAAATCTCTGTAATACCCTGTTCCCGGAATACGTACTTAATTGCGTATTCAGTTTTTCGATCGTATTTTTTCGATTTACTTCTTGTATTCGACCGATTTCAGTTTCAAATATTATTTTTCAATATATTAGATTTTCTATGATTTTTTGGATTTTTCTTGAATTAAAAGGAATTTCTTCAAAACCGGTGTCGACCAGTGTCGCTGATCGATTCCCGGATTTTTATTTTACAATCAGTTGGAATTTCTAAAAAGTTCTTTAGACATTATTTCTTAGAATCATATTTCTTATCTAAATACTTTTTCTGAGGATTTTATGAATTTATGAAAATTCCAACGGAGTCGGTAGTTAACTGATTCCGGGATTTTTAGTTTTAAAACTATAAAGTATTTCTTAAAACGGATTTCACTATGATTCTTAATATAATATTCTTGATTTTTGGTAAATTTTACGAGTCGTTCCGAGACACTTGAATTTCGGACGATTTCGGTATTTTCCGAAATGTTTTCCGCATCCCCGACTTAAACCCGGAAATCAGTATTTTCAACAGTTTCATTTTGAGTCCAAGAGAAAATATCTTCTCCTTTATAATTCCTTTTCCTTTTCCTTTATATCTCTTTCTTCCTCCACAAGCCACAAGATTTCCAATTTTCCAAAATTTTAATCTTTCCAAAATTCCAACTTTTTCCTCTCCACATACTTCCACCAACTCCCTCATTAATACCCCTCTTTCTCTCTCTCCCATGGCCGGCCAAGTGGCCAAAAGAGGGACACTCATCCCCTCCTCCACTTTGCAAAAAACCCCTCTCTTCTATCTTATTTACACCTCCTTCACAAAATCAAAATCCTATATAAATCTTTCCTTTTCATTTTTCTCTCTTTTTCTCCACTTCAACAAAAGAATTGCCTTCACACCAAAATCCTCCTTCATCTCAACTTCAACCACCAACTCCAAAGTTTCACCTAGGTCTTCATCTCCATCTCAAGCAACTACAACTTTTGGATTGGGATCGTTCTTGGTGATATCGTCGACCACAACCATTTCGAGTTCATAAAGCTTCAATTAACCTTTCTAAGTGAGTATTTTTACTCACCAAGACTCATACAATTCTTAGTATGTTTATGCTTCCATATCTTGTACATTTGTGTCTTCAAAATCATATTTTTAACCATCAAGAACAACCATTAAATTCAGTTCTGTAATCTGTTTTCAGACCACGATTAGTCGACTTGACCCATAGATTAGTCGACTAGAAATCCTTAGTTGAAACGTAATCTTTTCTGGAACACAGTTTTAGTCGACTAGACCAAATTACCAGTCGACTAGAGACCCTTAGTCGACTACTCCCTTGACCCTAGTCGACTCCTGAAACAAATCCCAACTCTCTGTATCCCAGTTTTAGTCGACTTACGTATCTGTTAGTCGACTTGTAGTCACTATTAGTCGACTACCCTTTTCACCCTAGTCGACTCCTGAAACAAATCCCAACTCTCTGTATCCCAGTTTTAGTCGACTATACCAGACTGTTAGCCGACTAACCCCTTTATTAGTCGACTACTCTTTCCATCTAGTCGACTAACTTTGTCTGTTTGTTATAGTTAATTTCCTCCTTAAGTTTGGATCTTATACTTGGTTCATGTGTTTGTATATCATACTTAGTGACTTGTTACTTGATGTATATCACCACTTGTCATGCTATCTTTTGACACCAGGCATGATACACCTGATACTTATAATTATCACGATAACGGGAATGTAGTATCTGATCTCTTGTTATGTATTCCAGTTATGATTCCAGTTATGATTCTTGTTATGACTTGTTGTGATCCTGCTCATTCCTTTAATCTGATAATTATATTAATAAGCCATAAAAAGGACAACTTGTATGGGGAATGGGAGGAAGTAATGGATGCCGGAATGATACCTTGCTTATAGTAATGGAATAAAATATTGACGATTCGTGTTAGTGGGACTTTGGGCCCACAGAAGATGCGTGTTAGGGGGACTTAGGGCCCTCAAACTGGTCCCAGGTGTATGGGAACTACTATAAGAAGTGTTATCAGTTCTCCATCTACTTCCGGTAACAACCCTCGACTTTCTTATATATGGATGTATGTGCGTTGGGATATATACCGAGACACATACCTAGATATATGAGTCAGACGAGTAATAATAATAATAGGTCCAGTTATAGTTCTTGTTATGATTTCTGTTTCTTGTTGTGATTTCCCGTTACGATTCCTGTTATGCTAGTTATGATCTCTTATTGTGATTCCTGTCATTCTTGTTATGTATTCCTGTTTTGACTATCGAGTGATTTGCAACTCTGATTCTATACGCTTGGATTTCTGTGGCATGAGATAAAGGTATATATATGAGGGTTTCCTTGTTTGGATTATTCCTTCGATGTATTAGTCTCATGTGACCGTGACTTAAGCGTATACAATCAATCTTGCTTATAATCAGTTTTACTTTGGATCTCCTGTTTCAAGATGACTATGTTATACTCGTCCTTATATACTATACTTTTGTTCTAACCCCCATTCTTGTCTCTTAGCCCGTTGGCTGTTGCTTGTTCGTTGTTGGGAGGTCCTGACTCCCTTGGATTTGTATGTTCAGGTTTAGAAGCTTGGATCGAAGTGGAGCTGTCCACAGCAGATCAAGCTTTTCTTAGTGAGCTGGCAGCCTAGTTCCAGTTCTTTCGTGCCAGACTCCTCTTTTGACTCACGGGATCTTCATCCTACTCGTGAGCATTTTGTATCTTTATTGTATATTTTACTTTTGGACTTGGTTGTGATAAAAGACACATGTGATGTGTAATAGTTTATCATATACTGTGATGACTTTGTATTTGTACTTTTATGTTGGCATATGTATGTATACCACGCTTTGTGTTGTACTCTGTTTCCTTGCTTGTACTTTATGCTTAGCGTATATACGTGGGGGCATTTCCTGACCTACGTATATACGTTGCAGTGACGTCTCCGTATCCGTGGAATCGGGGCGTTACAAGTTGGTATCAGAGCTTAGGCTCTTACCTCTATAGTACAAACAAGCAGCAAATTTCAGTAATTTGCTATTGCCAACTATAATGTACAAAGTTATCTGGTCCTTCTTGATTTATCTATTCCTTCCTTGATCTATTCCCTTGTGTCCTAAAATCCTTCCATTTTTTCCAATTCCAGTTATCTTTAGCCAACTAGGTATGGATAGAAGATCGGGTCGTAGCAATTCTGGGCAAGTATTGAATGGACCCACAGGAGAGAATGTAGATATTCTGAGGGTCATTCAGATGATGATGGAGAATCAGCAGCAACAGACGGAACTCCTCCGGCAAGAGTTGGCAGCTCCCAAAGGACAAAGGCCGGGGAACATATCGGATTTCAGACGGCTGCAACCAGCCATATTCACGGGTGGAGAGAAACCCTTGGATGCTGAACAATGGCTGACAGACACCACAGATCTGTTGAATGCAGCCCGAGTTCCAAAGGAGAATCAAGTGGAGGTCGCCAAGATTCAATTGAAGGATGTAGTTAGAACTTGGTGGCTAGCTGAGGAGGCTAGATTGGAGAAGCCTGTCACTTGGGACACATTCTCCAAGAGCTTCTACAGTAGATTCTTCCCTGCCACTGCTCAGAAAGACATGGAAGAACAGTTCATCAGACTCCAGCAACGGGATCGGTCCGTGGATGAGTATGCCGCGGAATTTCTCCGACTTAGCCGCTTTGCTCCGTACATGGTAACGGATGAGGAGAAGCGAGCAAGCAGATTCCAGCAGGGCTTACAGATGGACATACAAGTTTTCTTAATGCCCCAGCAGCTGAAGACCTATTCAGAAGTTCTCACCATAGCTCGAGAAGTAGAGCGTGGACTGGAGAAGAAGAAAGCCAACCAGATGAGGAACCAGGCCAAGAAGAGGCCTTTTGAGTTGATGGATGAGGAAGATGCAGTTAGGGCAACCCATGGCCCGATGGACAAGAGACCATTCCAACCTCCTCTGTCTCAGATTATATGCAATTTCTGCCATAGACCCGGACATTATAGGAGGGATTGTCGAATGGCTAATGGACTATGCTTAGCATGTGGAACCGGGAGTCATGCCATCAGGGATTGCCCTTTCAGAAGAGTAGGGAATGTGGCACCAGCTAGACCGGCTCTTCCAGCCCCAGCACATCCAGCCCCAGCACTTCCAGCTCCGCCATTGAGGAGGAATCCAGAACCTGTTGATCGAAGAGTTCCATTTCCACCCCAACGGTATGATCATCAGCAGAGAGGAATGAGAACTAGAGCAGATCAGGGTAGAGGCCAAAGTTACATCATGGCGGCAGAGGCATCAGATGACGCAGCAGAGTGGGAAGACCTGTATCCAGATCAGGAACCTTAAGGATATCATGGTAACCACTGCCCCGGATCTTGTATTTGAGTTAGTTATCTTTCTAAATATTTCCCTTATCATTCTCTCATTGTCTATCATGGTCCTTCATGTGTTCACCTTAACCCTGTTTTGGATTTATGAAGCTTTTATTCCACCTTTGTCCCCTTTGTGTTCAATTTGCCCCTTAGCGAAATTGCGAGGACGCAATTTTTTGTAAGGTGGATGGATTGTAATACCCCGTTCCCGGAATACGTACTTAATTGCGTATTCAGTTTTTCGATCGTATTTTTTCGATTTACTTCTTGTATTCGACCGATTTCAGTTTCAAATATTATTTTTCAATATATTAGATTTTCTATGATTTTCTGGATTTTTCTTGAATTAAAAGGAATTTCTTCAAAACCGGTGTCGACCAGTGTCGCTGATCGATTCCCGGATTTTTATTTTACAATCAGTTTGGAATTTCTAGAAAGTTCTTTAGACATTATTTCTTAGAATCATATTTCTTATCTAAATACTTTTTCTGAGGATTTTATGAATTTATGAAAATTCCAACGGAGTCGGTAGTTAACTGATTCCGGGATTTTTAGTTTTAAAACTATAAAGTATTTCTTAAAATGGATTTCACTATGATTCTTAATATAATATTCTTGATTTTTGGTAAATTTTACGAGTCGTTCCGAGACACTTGAATTTCGGACGATTTCGGTATTTTCCGAAATGTTTTCCGCATCCCCGACTTAAACCCGGAAATCAGTATTTTCAACAGTTTCATTTTGAGTCCAAGAGAAAATATCTTCTCCTTTATAATTCCTTTTCCTTTTCCTTTATATCTCTTCCTTCCTCCACAAGCCACAAGATTTCCAATTTTCCAAAATTTTAATTTTTTCCAAAATTCCAACTTTTTCCTCTCCACATACTTCCACCAACTCCCTCATTAATACCCCTCTTTCTCTCTCTCCCATGGCCGGCCAAGTGGCCAAAAGAGGGACACTCATCCCCTCCTCCACTTTGCAAAAAACCCCCTCTCTTCTATCTTATTTACACCTCCTTCACAAAATCAAAATCCTATATAAATCTTTCCTTTTCATTTTTCTCTCTTTTTCTCCACTTCAACAAAAGAATTGCCTTCACACCAAAATCCTCCTTCATCTCAACTTCAACCACCAACTCCAAAGTTTCACCTAGGTCTTCATCTCCATCTCAAGCAACTACAACTTTTGGATTGGGATCGTTCTTGGTGATATCGTCGACCACAACCATTTCGAGTTCATAAAGCTTCAATTAACCTTTCTAAGTGAGTATTTTTACTCACCAAGACTCATACAATTCTTAGTATGTTTATGCTTCCATATCTTGTACATTTGTGTCTTCAAAATCATATTTTTAACCATCAAGAACAACCATTAAATTCAGTTCTGTAATCTGTTTTCAGACCACGATTAGTCGACTTGACCCATAGATTAGTCGACTAGAAATCCTTAGTTGAAACATAATCTTTTCTGGAACACAGTTTTAGTCGACTAGACCAAATTACCAGTCGACTAGAGACCCTTAGTCGACTACTCCCTTGACCCTAGTCGACTCCTGAAACAAATCCCAACTCTCTGTATCCCAGTTTTAGTCGACTTACGTATCTGTTAGTCGACTTGTAGTCACTATTAGTCGACTACCCTTTTCACCCTAGTCGACTCCTGAAACAAATCCCAACTCTCTGTATCCCAGTTTTAGTCGACTATACCAGACTGTTAGCCGACTAACCCCTTTATTAGTCGACTACTCTTTCCATCTAGTCGACTAACTTTGTCTGTTTGTTATAGTTAATTTCCTCCTTAAGTTTGGATCTTATACTTGGTTCATGTGTTTGTATATCATACTTAGTGACTTGTTACTTGATGTATATCACCACTTGTCATGCTATCTTTTGACACCAGGCATGTTACACCTGATACTTATAATTATCACGATAACGGGAATGTAGTATCTGATCTCTTGTTATGTATTCCAGTTATGATTCCAGTTATGATTCTTGTTATGACTTGTTGTGATCCTGCTCATTCCCTTAATCTGATAATTATATTAATAAGCCATAAAAAGGACAACTTGTATGGGGAATGGGAGGAAGTAATGGATGCCGGAATGATACCTTGCTTATAGTAATGGAATAAAATATTGACGATTCGTGTTAGTGAGACTTTGGGCCCACAGAAGATGCGTGTTAGGGGGACTTAGGGCCCTCAAACTGGTCCCAGGTGTATGGGAACTACTATAAGAAGTGTTATCAGTTCTCCATCTACTTCCGGTAACAACCCTCGACTTTCTTATATATGGATGTATGTGCGTTGGGATATATACCGAGACACATACCTAGATATATGAGTCAGACGAGTAATAATAATAATAGGTCCAGTTATAGTTCTTATTATGATTTCTGTTTCTTGTTGTGATTTCCCGTTACGATTCCTGTTATGCTAGTTATGATCTCTTATTGTGATTCCTGTCATTCTTGTTATGTATTCCTGTTTTGACTATCGAGTGATTTGCAACTCTGATTCTATACGCTTGGATTTCTGTGGCATGAGATAAAGGTATATATATGAGGGTTTCCTTGTTTGGATTATTCCTTCGATGTATTAGTCTCATGTGACCGTGACTTAAGCGTATACAATCAATCTTGCTTATAATCAGTTTTACTTTGGATCTCCTGTTTCAAGATGACTATGTTATACTCGTCCTTATATACTATACTTTTGTTCTAACCCCCATTCTTGTCTCTTAGCCATTTGGCTGTTGCTTGTTCGTTGTTGGGAGGTCCTGACTCCCTTGGATTTGTATGTTCAGGTTTAGAAGCTTGGATCGAAGTGGAGCTGTCCACAGCAGATCAAGCTTTTCTTAGTGAGCTGGCAGCCTAGTTCCAGTTCTTTCGTGCCAGACTCCTCTTTTGACTCACGGGATCTTCATCCTACTCGTGAGCATTTTGTATCTTTATTGTATATTTTACTTTTGGACTTGGTTGTGATAAAAGACACATGTGATGTGTAATAGTTTATCATATACTGTGATGACTTTGTATTTGTACTTTTATGTTGGCATATGTATGTATACCACGCTTTGTGTTGTACTCTGTTTCCTTGCTTGTACTTTATGCTTAGCGTATATACGTGGGGGCATTTCCTGACCTACGTATATACGTTGCAGTGACGTCTCCGTATCCGTGGAATCGGGGCGTTACAATCTCTCTCCCTCTCAAATTCAAGAATCTCTCTCTCTCTCTCTCTTCACTCTCTCTCTCTCTCTCTATTTCTCTCTCTCTCAAATTAGGATCTCACCCTCTCTGTACCCCCTCTCTGTGCGCCCCAGCAGGGGAGACCCGAACTGTTGCAGCGGCCTCGCCGCCGGCCGCTGCCGCAAGCCACCGCCGGCCGACGCCACCACCGGCGCCACCCCCTCCGATCACCTTCTCCTCCTCTCTTTCTTCTTCTTCCCCTCTTCTCTTTTCTTTCCTTTTCTTTTCTTTTTCCCCTGTCAACCTTTTCTCCCCCTATCTTTCCCTATCTCTAACCGTCGCCGGCGATCTCTAACCGTCGCCGGCGGGCCCCAGCCGCCGCCGGCCAGCCTTGCTGGCCGGCTTCCTCTTGCAGCAGCAGCAAGAGCTGCTGCTGCTGCCCCTTTATTTGGGTTGGGTTTGGGTAGGACCCAAACCCAATACCCAATAAGTGGGAAACCCAATACCCCCAAACCCGTTAACCCGTTTACCAATAAGTTACGTGGGTTTGGGTGATGGATCCAAACCCGACCCGTTAACAGCCCGAACCCGCTCCAAAACCCAATACAGTATTCGGGCGATATCGGGAGCATCCGGACTCCGATTCGGGCGATTCTGGATCCGTTGCGATCGTGGGAACGAGAGCTACAGTCCTGTAGCCAGTTTGTGAGTGTTTTTCTTTTATAAATTATATTTTATCATGTTTATTAACATTGTTTGATATATCGTGATTATGGATAAAAGACGGTAATAGTTAATTATTAACTGGTACTTGTTGGACACCCATTATAATAGGTGATTCCTGTAGTATTGTTAGGTATTTCCTGATGTAATGTCATATAGGGAGACAATTGTAGTAACAAAAAATACTGACATAGACTATTTAGACACGATCATCATACCTGCACAGTCACGGACACACAGGCCATTGTGTTACCATCTTCAGGAACACTGTCATATCACATATTGGATCACAGTTAGAGAACGATAGTCACATGTATACTGATCCACGATACTCGGTGACACTACATTGTTACTAGACATGCATGCTAGATACCGTTATTTCATGCACTGGTATCATCTTTCCACGGCTACAGTAGTTCACTAGTCATGATAGATTACACAGATTATTGCTACACATAAATAACTACCACATTTCATATTATTATTCTCATCATACTATGGAGTCTCGGCATATCACTGTTACACCTGCATGTATGATTTCTTTATTCTTGTCATATGGATCCCTATTCCGATTATCTGTATTATTGATCAGATACATGTTATATGCTTGTTTCCCGTTACTGATATTGTTAATCCCATTACTGGATACATGTTCCCGTTACTGATATGGATATTCCCGATACTGGACATGATATGGATATTCCCGATACTGGACATGATATGGATATTCCCGTTACTGGACATAAGTGCTGTTGATATGCGATGTGTGGAACTAAGTGCCACGTGGATCCAAGCCACGGGGGCCACCTCTAGAATCCCACATCTATTGTTCCCGTTTCCCGTTATATTGTTCCCGTTTCCCGTTATATTGTTCCCGTTTCCTGTTATATTGTGTTATGCTATCAACAGAGCTCAGGTCCAGTAATTATGTTACCCGTACCATGTACTGTAATTGTTCTTGTTACATTGTATACTTGACATATCACATATCAGATCATAAAGATAACTTGGGTATGGGGGAGACTTGACGGTTGACTAGATCTTGTCGGGTGGATGTACTGGATCCATATTAAGGTCCCACTGCAGGGGACCGGGTAGTGCTGGCTACCATCTGTTACTCATGTTACATGTTACAGCTCTAGCGGGCTGGCCCTGGTCTCAGCAGCCAGGGATCTGTTTAAGGCCGTTGTCCCGGGTATGCACGGGATACACCCACCCGATAAGAACTCCTCGACCACGGGTTTCCAATTAACATAATAAAACAGTATACACAATAGTGACGTCGGGAACACTTGTTATTTGGTTGCTCTCTCGTTTGGATAATGGTACCCGTAGGCCATGTCTGGATGGGTTCGACTGGAGTGCGGGCTCCAGTATGAACCGCCAGTGGTATGGGACACTGGAAGAGAGTGATTAAAATACCAGGTGGTACTGATCGCTACTATTGTATAAATGACATGACTTTGACATGACCTGCCTGCTACATGTTTAGTTGTACTTGTTACTGTTCCTGATCATTTATCTGCTATCATGTGACATGTATACATTGCTATTGTTCCTGTTTCCTGTTACACTTTCTTTAGAGCCCTACTCCTCATGCACATGTATACTTTGTTACATTACCTGGTATATGTTACACTGTATGTAGTGGCATACGATGCATGTTCTGCATTGCATATATTTTATTGTTGCAGACATATGCTCATCTGCATGTTCACCTCTATCACGTCACCACTATCATGTTCATGTCTAGTACGTCACCACTAGACAACATTAGTTATTATAGAAACTGGACACGACTATAGATATGACCTGATAATGACCGACTAGGTAGTGATGGTATTAAAAGTTGACATGTTTATATCTTTGCACTGCTTCCATGTTTAACTCTTTCTACTGTTTATATATATCCTTATTATATGGTATCACTATTACAACAGCATGTATTATTTATTACTATTGTGCATTGCCTCCTTCAGTTTTACCACTCACTAGGTCGCTTTCTGACGACCTTGGGTTTGCATGCCCAGATTAGAGATCCGAGTTACCATAGCTTCAGAGAGTGCCTTGGAGTCACATGGGAGATTCCGCATCAGGACTATTCATAGGTATGTTAGTGCTTTATTTCTGTTATCTTATTTATCCTTATTTTCATATCTGTTATGATCGCTGACCTCTTTCTGCAGGTATTCTTGTACTGCTTTCATGCTGGACCTCAGATCTATATGGAGGTATTGTACTGTACTGAGGCTTAACGTACGCGTGAGGTTGTTTTCACCTTGCGTATGTACGTCGCCATAACGTCTCCGTATCCTTGGGATCGGGGCGTTACATAAACCATGGTGTAAACAAAGCGGATATGGAGCGAATACCATAATATCTGTACCTACTCCATTTATAAAGGGGGATACTAAATGGATGTATATGGCAAAGTGTTTCTAGTAGCTCTCCGTAGATTACAATATAAGGAGACTTAAAACTCTAATATTTCGATTTTTTTCACGATCCGACCGCACATTATCATCCTCATGTTTTAAGATGTATATATATAAAAAATCTAGTGGTTTGGAGTTCATTTACTCATTGATCTAATCATTCCATTTTGTTCTACTATTAAAAAATCGTTAATGTTTGAACCTAAAGAAAATAGAGTAAACAAACTCCAAATCACGTAACTTTTTATTTGTTTACATCTTAGAATATGAAGATGATAATATGCGGTCGAATCGTGGAAAAAAATCAGGATGTTAGAGTTTTGAGCCGACTCAATACACACATAATAAAAGTTGGCCCGAGGGTTCAATTGCAGAAGGTTATCTTGCAGAAGAGTTTATGACATTCTGCTCAAGATACTTGGAAGGAGTGGAGACAAAGCTGAATAGACCACATCGAAATCATGAACTATCTGGTTGTTCTATAGATAAAGGGGTCACAGAGATAGTAGATAGCAAAATTCGCAGCATGGCATAACATTTTGTAAATCTCGACATGACAAATGGAAGAAATGGAGATGCTTTGTAAAATCAAAATACTATACTCCTTATGGAAATGATGAAAAAGGCTTAGACATCGACCAGATCCCGTGTTGCAGAGGAGCAGTGGGTATCACTTGTGAGATATTGGGGGATCCCTGAGGTTCAAGTAAGATTAGTATTAATTAGTAAATGTCATATTGTTTCTGCAGTTTTACCTTTTCTTATAGGCTTTATAAATTTTTATGATTAATCATGAAAATTATGACAATTGTAGGCAATTGCTAAAAAGAATTCGAAGAACCGAAAGAAGAAAGGTCCTCAGCCAATTCAGGGACCTATTTCCATGGGACAAAAGGAATACAAAATGATGAAAAAATTATATCAAATCTCTATAGGATTTTTTTTCTGTTAAAATTTTGCCTAAAAGATTTAGGGTTTTACTAGATTATTTAAGAAAGTTAGAACTAACTAAATTTATATCATTGTCTTGATCCTTTCAGCGCAAAAAAAAATCAACGCATCCGCTACATGGATAATGTTCTAGCCTTCATATTTCGTTCTTAATATTGCTTTGGTTCTTAGAGTTCTATAATATGGTTTATCAATGTTATGACCTAATTACTTGCATATGATTATTATGGAATTATATCAGCTGCCTTTCTCTTTTGGCATACACTTTTTTCCAAGAATCTCCACCATGAAAAGGGTTCATACCAAGTAAAGCTAAAATTTACAGGCTTTTGATTTGTCATTACTAATTTGTAATGAAGCCAATAATTTGTATGAATTTTCTAACAAACTAATAATGTTCTCTTGTAGATTGAATTAGAGAATGCTGCTGTTGCTTTTGACATGCAATCTAATATGTGAGTGCTTCATCATTCACAAGACTTTCTACTAAGATAATGGTCGTGATCATGGCGGTTATGTGAGAGGTATTGGACTTGGCGTGTCTAAGCGAGACCTTGTTAGATCTAATGGGCTGTATGGAGAGAAGAAGTCAAGGAAGTTGGTAGCAGAGGACAAAGCACTCTAACAAGTGTTTGATCGTTATAAAGATGAGATGTTTGACAATTTTGAAAGCCAGAATCGCCTAACTAAGAAGCAATGGATAAAGACTGAACAATGAGAACAAGAGGCAAGTTTGCTTTATTAGATTCAATTATCTGATCTTTACTATTATTTTAGCTGTGACAAATTTGTAAGTTGCGTCTTTGTACGATTTGGATTTCAAATGATTGGATTTTGGAATCAACATCATTTGATTTGAAAATAAATGAAAATGCGATTTTAAAAATCCTCTCTGTATAATTAAGAGTTACTTTGCTATGGTCTTTGTAGGGTGGAGTTACAAACACTGATACTGGTCGATCGAGGCATGAGTTGTCGTGCTAACAGTTCGAGTTCAAGTTTTGGTGCTCGAGCTCGTGGGTGGTCTAGACTGCGTCCACTTGTTCTAGGGAATGATGAATGTTTTTTTTTTTTCCAGTTTTGACTTGGCTCATGTATGAGCTATATTGTTAAGATCTTGTTTTATGAAACATCTTCACTTGTTTTTATAGTAATATTAGACGATTTGAGATATTCGTCAATCTTAATGGTTGGCATTATAAAATTCAACTTTTATTTTGATATTCTTGACATTTCATTTGATGCTAATGTGATGCCTTTTATGGAATTTTTGAGTGTGCTATATGTCACATATCGAAAGGTCATGATGGTTTATAGACACTGTTGGGATATTATTGATCAGGATGTAGTTTTAGCGGTGTAGGCGCTTTTTCACAGAGGGCATGTCTTTCCAGGGCTAAATTCCAACTTCATAGTTTATGTCCGGAAGACGCGCCGACTGTGCTCACGGTGTGGATCAGTTTCAGTCGATTGCTTTAGGTAATTTCTTATTTAAGATTATTATCAAGATTATTGTTGATCGACTGGTTGTTGTTAGTTCCAACATCATCTCGCCCAACAAGTTTGATTTTATTCGGAGTACGCAGATCGGTGAATGCATTGCTAAAGCTTCTGAGTGCTTCAATGTTCTGAGCATTGACAACCGTGGGATTCAGTTAGCCTTGAAGATTGATATCCGAAGACATTCGACTCTATCAGTTGGTTTTTTCTATCTGAGGTTCTCAGGAGCTTTGATTTTTTTGAGAGTTTCATTGGTTAGGTTGATAATATTTTTTATTCTGTTAGGATTTTGGGGATAATCGATGCCTCTCCTAAGGGGTATTTCTAGTGTTTCAGAGGTATGAGGTAGGGTAATCCTTTCTTTCTCCTTTTCTACTTAAGCTGAGGACTTTCTAAGTAGATATCTCACCCATTAGTTGGATTCGGGCTCTCTTCTACTGATTTCTTCTCCTGTTGGCATGAGTGCTCCATATGCTAATGATATGTTGCTCTTCTGTCGAGTTTCTTCTCATAACTTGCTTGTGGTTTTAGATGCATTGAGTTTTATGATTCTCTCTCGGGTCAGCAAGTGAAATGGGAGGAATCTTCTATCTACTTTGGCTGGGGTATTTCAAAGGCCAAAATTACTGATTTTCTTTCTACTTCTAGCATGAAGAGAGGTGTTGATTCTATGATTTATTTGGGTGTTTTTCTCTTTATTGGGGCGCCTAGGCGTTGCTAATTGGTTTCTTGGGCTTACAAGAATAAGAGCAAGTTGGAATCTTGACAGGGCTTCACCTCATCTATGGTGGGCAAACTTCGGTTGATTACTTCGGTCATTCAGAGCTCCTTCTTGCATTCTTATCAGATCTACCGATGATCTTGTTTTCTTTTGAAAGAGCAAAATGCAGCTATCAGGAACTTCTTTTGGACTACTTGATTCATCATCAGAAGACCATTCATGTGGCCTTGGAGTCTTGTTGTAGGCTAAAGGAGGAGGGTGGTCTTGGTGTTAAGGACCTTCGCGTCCTTAACAAGGCCATGCTAAAGAAGTTCGCCTGGCGCATGATAATTTAGGATTCTATAATTTTTACCTACCTACATGCCCGCTATTTTACCCAAGATCATAGATCGCAGACTTTCTTCCTTTATTTGGCCAAGCCTGAAGCCCTTTTATGCATGTTTATTGATTGAGCTCAGATTGTTGGTTGGCCGTTACTCCAAGTTTCATTTTGGATGGAACAACTGGTTTGAGACTCCGTTGATTGATCAGGTTGGGGAACACTTGGTGTCGCATCCCCCGCTCCAGGCTCAGGTGGGCGATGTTTACTCAGATCTGTTGGATAGGATCTCTCCTATCTTTTCATTCCTCATTTCCATTTCTTGCTTCTGAGATTGAGGGGATTGTGGTGAGCTTAGATCCAGATTCTCGAGTTTGGACTTTTTCTTTGGACGATGAGGTCTCATGTGTAACAGTTGCCCCATTTAAAGTATTTTTATTTTCCTAAAATATCAATATTTCATGCATGATATTTTAGTATTTTCTGCGTATAATACGCTTATGGAGTAAACCCGTATTAGACGGGTATTATACGGGTACGTATATACAGGTATATACGTAAGTATTTATACAGGTATAAAGATTTCTTCCTCCCCAAGTTTCCTTTTCTCTCTCCAAACTTCTCCAAGCTTCTCCAAGGTTCCATCAAAAATATCTCCATCTCCATGGCAAGTTTTGATTGGTCAAGAGAAAATATCATCCTATTTTGCAAATAAACCCCTCTCTTTTATAATTTTACAAAATGAAAGGACACATGGCAAACTTTTGTGGAGGGACACTTGGCAAAATTCTATGGTAAGATTGAGGCTATAAATAGAGAAAGAGGAAGAGAATTCAACACTTTTTCAAAAAAGAACTCTCTCTCTTCAAACACTCTCTCTAAAGAATTCTCTCTCTCTTTTTTTTTCAAGTAGCAACAACAAGGAAATCAGGCAACAACTACAAATAGCCAAGATCAGCCTTACAAGTGAGTAGAACATACTAAATCTTGGTAATATGATAAGTAGAAATGAGTAGAAATGAGTAAAAAGGAGTAGAAATGAGTAGAAATGAATATGCTATGACATAAGCATGTAGATATGCAAATATTGAGCCTATGTGTGATGTAGGATCATCTGTTTTAATTTCTGTAATTGTTTATTTCCGTTGCTTACAAAATTATGATATTTTACATATCCTGCATATTGATATGAGATGATGATATATGTGTTTGTGTGTTTTCGGAGGAAGGGACCGGGTTGAACCGGAGGAGTAGAAGGGGAGAACATATGTGTATATATGTTTGTAATTGTGTTTGTGTGTTTTCGGAGGAAGGGACCGGGTTGAACCGGAGGCGTAGAGGAGGGAAACATATGTGTATATATGTTGTGATTGTGTTTGTGTGTTTTCGGAGGAAGGGACCGGGTTGAACCGGAGGCGTAGAGGAGGGAAACATATGTGTATATATGTTGTGTTTGTGTTTGTGTGTTATCGGAGGAAGGGACCGGGTTGAACCGGAGGCGTAGAAGGGAGAACATATGTATATATGTTTGTGTACGTGTATATGGACATGATAGAAGTCCTATGATAAAATCATGCATGATTCTTTAATTTCAGATCTGAAATAGAGTCTTAAACAAGCTGTTTTATGTGAATTAGTCGACTAAGTCCAGGAATTAGTCGACTATAGGTGTAATATTTGAGGCAGAGAACTGCTGATATAGCAGTATTAGTCGACTACAAACAGACTGTAGTCGACTAAATCTCAGAGGCAGAGTGTAAGCAGAAGTTAGAAATCTGTTTTTCACAGTTTTAGTCGACTAGGACCTACTACCAGTCGACTAATAATTCCTTTAGTCGACTATATCAAGAGGGTAGTCGACTATAGATGATTCACAGAAAGTATCACAACTTTTCACAGTTTTAGTCGACTAGAGGAAACTTCCAGTCGACTAGTCATTGGTAGTCGACTATACCAGGAAGGGTAGTCGACTACAAAGTCTCTGTTTGATCAGTTAAGAAGCAGGTACGTGTAAAGCAGTTTTAGTCGACTGTAGTCCAAGCATTAGTCGACTTGCAGTTGTTAGTCGACTATAGAAGTGGCCTAGTCGACTAATAAGGCATTATTCTGTGTTCTGTTTTGGTTCATGATGGATTCTGAAATCCAATAAAAATAGTATGTTGATACTCATGACAACTGGATGATTTAACCCTGTATACCTACCTGCTAAGTGCATTTAAATATTGTTTTACTCACTGAGCCGTCAAGCTCACTCTATTCACACTCCACTACAGGTTTGGACAAAGGCAAGGGTCCTGCTTAAAGCGGTAGCGCGGACATTATCGCCGGTACCTCAGCAGTAGGAGTTTCTTTTATTGGATATACATGGTTTTGTATAAGTATGTTTATGTTTAGTTGAGTTTCTATTGTGGCATGTAAATATTAAAGAACTTGGTGTTGGACTATTATTGTATGAACATATCCAAGATTTGTGTTCTCGTGGATTAGTGATCTATAGATGTTAGTATGCTAAGTTTCAATAAATCATACATGTTATGATGTATATGTCGAAGCATTGTGTACTGATGAGTCCCACGCTTGGATTATATGAGATGATTATGTTTAAAATGAAAAATTTTTACTGGGACCGTTACAATTGGTATCAGAGCAATGGTTTAGATGTAGAAGTAGTAAGAGATGATGAAATTGTTAGGTTGTTACATATAGACATGTGATTATAGTTAAGTAGTGGGTCTTATATGACAAGAAGAATGGTTATAAGTGTGTCCAATTATATTGATTTTTGATGATAGTCATATGATTAAGATGATTTCATGGACTTGAAATTGATATGTCCGTTTTGTTTACATATAGATGGGAGACTCTGATATATTCTGGTCAGCCTCTAATTCCGACAGCTCGAGTAAGAGCTGGATAGCGGATTCGATGGACTGGGGATATGAATCAGATGAAACTGACCCTGCAAAAATGATTATGCCCCTGAACTGGATAGATGGTGAAGAGGTCGAGTCGCAGGCATCTAACAAGCCTGAACCTACCCCGGTTGACACAAGTAGTGTCATAGGAGATTCGGTTGAAGTATCAGTAGTGGAGCACTCGAGTACGATTAAGGAAGAAACTCGAAGGGGCTTTACTTATGGAGGTGTCTTTTGGAACGAGACATGGGAAAAAGACATGGATCGATATGATGACTTAGATGACTGGCACTGTGCCGGGGATGAGTCATCGGAAGAAGACCCCGAAGAGGAAGACCCCGAAGAGGATTTGGATAATAACAACAATACTAGCAAGGATCCTAGTGGGGATACCCCACCCTGTGAGGGGTGAATCTTATAACTGACACTTTTGATGTATTTATGTATATAGGCCTAATATGTTAGATAATGGATATCCGTAGGGTTGTTGTATGTACCCTGGCATATATCTTATGAATGCGCAGGAAGTAGTCCGGATATTCCAGTAGGCAGGCATGTCGGAATGACACTTTTTGTATCCATGATGGATGTAACTATATATACATATATAACAAGTTGTTGTTTCACAAGTGACATTATTAGTATGAGTATATGAGAAAAAGTTTTATCCCTACTTAATCCAAATTGTGTAAAGTGTTGATAAGACGCCCTTATATTCATGTAGGAAGAACGCATGGATTTGAACCAACCACTACCTGAGGATACCCTGTCACTCGATACGACACATTATAGCGAGATAGGGAGCGCGCACCCCGCGGACAATAATGAAGACTCTGAAGCTCGAAATAGAGGGAATGAGGAGACTCCGGGGGTGATGCCGGACTGGCTCGCGCAATTAGTAAACAGGGCGAGCAACAACAGTTCTCATCGAGCACTGGAGCAGTTTCAGAAAATGAAACCACCCGTATTCGAAGGGAAGGCGGACCCTTTGCAAGCCGAAGCATGGCTTCTACAAATAGAAAAGATTCTGGAAGTCATGAGTTGCACTGATGAACAAAAGGTGTCCTTCTCTTCTTTTATGTTCCAGAAGGAAGCGGAACATTGGTGGAGGGCAGTGAAACTTAGTAGGAAGAATACAAGGGAACCAATCACCTGGGAGTTCTTGGTGAACAAATTCACTGAGAAATACATTCCGGAGACAGCCAGAGATAAAATGGCAACAGAATTCTTGGAACTCCGTCAAGATTCTAAGAATGTATCCCAGTATGATCAGAAATTCACTCAGCTATCCAGGTATGCTGATGCTTTGGTTAGGAGTGAAGCAGATAAGACAAAGAGGTTCGTAAAGGGCCTAAGATCAGATATTCGGGGCCGGCTGATTCCATTACAACTGAGAAATTATCTCCAAGCAGTAGAAAGAGCTTTGGAGGTAGAAATGGACATACAAGAAGGTCAGGGAGAATGGGTGGAAGAAATTCCCAATTCTAAGCACCCCCGTTATCAAGAACCTCCTATGAGGACGGCATCAGGACCAGCCAGTAGCAGAGGATCTGGGTTTAACACCTATAGAGGAGGAGGAGCCAGAGGCGGGAGAACGTGGCTGAGGAATAGAGACACCGCCTCGAAGACACAAACTACCTCTGCGTTCCATCCCAGAGGCTCGGAGGCTCCTTGGTGTCAGAAGTGTAGAATAAATCATTTTGGAAACTGTCTCCCAGACAGGTCTTGTTTTAATTGTGGAGGAGTGGGACATCTAAGGAAAAATTGTCCAACCACGCGTGGAAGCCAAGGATTTAGTAGAGGAAATGGAAGGCCGATTATGAGGACGAATCCTTCCAGAGGACAAGCCAGTAACTCCATGCCACCCAGTAATGCTCCACGTTCTGCTGTAACCCAGTCATCGGTTCAGCAACCTCGGGTGCAAGGCAGAACCTTCGCATTGAACCACCGAGAAGCAATGGCCTCAAATGCAGTGGTGGAAGGTATGATCTCCGTATCAGGACATATTGCTCATATTTTATTTGACCCTGGAGCTACTCATTCATTCGTATCTAGTGCTTTTGCTTATAAATTACATCAAGAATCAAAACCCCTAGGATTTCAATTGGTTGTGTCTACACCTATAGGGGAGAATTTAATAGCTAGCACTAGATATACGAATTGTGAAGTAATAATTGGAGAAATGAAGACCTTTGTTGATCTGATAAAGCTAGGCGAAATGGAGTTCGATGCCATACTAGGAATGGACTGGTTGTCTGCCAGTGGTGCTTATGTGGATTGTAATAAAAAGAGGATTATCTTTAAAATGGAAGGGACTCCAGAGTTTATCTTTGAAGGAGAGAAAGGAAATTATGACATACCTCACATATCAGCCATCAAAGCCACCAAGTTATTGAAGCAAGGGTGCCAAGGATTTCTGGTTTCGGTGTTGGATACCACCAGAATTGATGTAGATATTATGACTATTCCAATTGTGAATGAGTTCCCTGATGTATTCCCGGAAGACTTACCAGGGTTGCCCCCAGATCGGGAAGTAGAATTTACAATCGATGTAATACCCGGTACTGCCCCCAATTTCTAAGGCACCGTACCGTATGGCCCCTGCAGAAATGAAAGAACTTAAAACTCAATTGCAAGAATTATTAGACAAAGGTTTTATTCGGCCAAGTATATCTCCCTGGGGAGCACCTGTCCTATTTGTCAAGAAGAAGGATGGGAGTATGAGATTATGTGTTGACTACCGGGAATTGAATAAAGCAACTATCAAGAATAAGTACCCTCTCCCTCGAATTGATGACCTATTTGATCAATTGCAAGGGTCTTGTGTATTTTCCAAGATAGACCTTAGATCGGGGTATCATCAGTTGAAGGTCAAACCTGAAGATGTGCCCAAATCAGCTTTTCGGACAAGATATGGACACTTTGAATTTCTAGTCATGCCTTTTGGACTCACTAATGCCCCGACAGCATTTATGGACCTAATGAATCGGATGTTTCAACCATACTTAGACCAGTTTGTAGTGGTATTCATTGATGATATTCTGGTCTATTCAAAGAATAAGGAAGATCATGAGAAACATCTTAATATTGTCCTTCAAATCTTGAGAGAGAAGCAACTCTATGCAAAATTGAAGAAATGTGAATTTTGGCTTGAGCAAGTAGGATTTCTCGGTCATATTATATCCAAAGAGGGGATAGCAGTAGATCCGGTAAAGATTGAAGCAATCCGAGACTGGCCCAGACCTACTAATGCTACTGAAGTTCGAAGTTTCTTGGGATTAGCAGGATACTACAGAAGATTTGTAGAAGGATTTTCTTTGATTGTGGCACCAATGACCCAATTAACCAGAAAGAATAAGAAGTTTGTGTGGGGAGAAGATCAAGATAGGAGTTTTCAGGAAGTTAAAGCCAGATTAACATCTGCTCCTGTCTTAGTAGTACCTTCAGGGACTGAAGGATTTGTCATTTTTAGTGATGCATCAAAACTGGGATTGGGATGTGTATTAATGCAAAAGGGAAAAGTTATTGCCTATGCATCCCGGCAATTGAAGACCCATGAAAGGAATTATCCCACTCATGACTTGGAATTAGCCGCTGTGATCTTTGCTTTAAAGATCTGGCGACATTACTTGTATGGCGTGTCTTGTGAAGTTTTTACTGATCATAAGAGCTTGAAATATATCTTCACACAAAAGGAACTGAATATGAGGCAGAGGAGGTGGTTAGAACTAATAAAGATTATGATATTACTATTCAATACCACCCTGGAAGGCAATGTAGTAGCTGATGCTTTGAGCCGGAAATCGGGAGGAACACTGGCCACCTTAATGACTCGTCAAGTAAGACTATTAAGAGACCTAGAAGAGATGCAAATAGAAGTGCGAGTCATTGATTCTTCAAATTCTGGGTATCAACTGAATCAAGTGAGTATCCAAATTAATCTATACGACAAGATCAAAAAGGCACAACAAGAAGATACTCAAATAAAGAAGATGATGAAGAAAGTGCAAGAAGGAGAACTCAAGGAGTTTCACATAGAAGGTGATGTCTTAAGGCTTGGACACAGACTATGTGTGCCAGAGGTAGCAGAGATTAAAGAAGAGATAATGAAGGAGGCTCATAATACACCTTATACAGCTCACCCCGGAAGCACAAAGATGTATCAAGATCTACGTCATAACTTCTGGTGGGATGGTATGAAGATGGACATTTCCAATTTTGTCCACAAATGTTTAGTCTGTCAACAAGTAAAGGCTGAACATAAGAAACCCCCAGGTTTGTTAGTACCTTTACCTATTCCTGAATGGAAGTGGAGTCAAATTGCTATGGATTTCGTCACTGGACTTCCTCGGACGTCCCAAGGACTGAATACAGTCTGGGTAGTAGTAGACAGACTCACCAAATCTGCCCATTTTCTACCTATCCGGATCAATTATTCAATGGAAAGATTGGCTCAGGTATATGTCCGAGAGATAATTAGATTACATGGAGTACCTGAATCCATTGTATCAGATCGGGACCCAAGATTTCAATCCAGATTCTGGAAAAGTTTGTCCAGAGCTATGGGTACTAACTTACAATTCAGTACAGCAGCCCACCTCCAAACGGATGGACAGTCAGAAAGGACCATTCAAATATTAGAAGATATGTTGAGAACCTGTGTACTGGATTTTGGGGAAGTTGGGACAACTATCTACCCTTAGTGGAGTTTGCATATATAATAGTTATCAATCCACTATCGGTATGCCTCCATTTGAAGCATTATATGGGAGGAGGTGTAGATCACCAATCTGTTGGGAGGAAGTTGGGGACAGAAAACTATTTGGCCCCGATGTAATTCAAGAAGCTACAGAGAAGATCAAGCTAATCAGAGAAAGGATGAAAGCAGCCCAGAGCAGACAGAAAGCTTATGCAGATAATCGTCGCAGACCACTAGAGTTTGAGGTAGGGGATAGTGTTTTCCTAAAGGTATCTCCTATGAAAGGAGTGAGACGCGCCGGCAATAAGAACAAATTAGCCCCTAGATATGTGGGTCCGTTTGAAATATTGGATAAGATTGGACCGGTTGCTTATCGTTTGGCCCTACCCCCTGCCTTAGAAAGGATGCACAATGTATTTCATGTATCTCAGCTGAGGAAGTATGTGCCCGATCCTGCTCATATCATCTCCTATGAACCCCTGCATATGATAGAAGACATGTCTTACACGGAAGAACCAATACAAATTCTTGATCGCAAAGAGAAGCAGTTGAGAAGCAAAAATATTTCCTTGGTCAAGGTTTTGTGGAGAAATCAAAATATAGAAGAAGCCACTTGGGAACTGGAAGAGGAGATGAAAAAGACCTATCCGCATTTATTCCAAGGTACGTTAAGTTTCGAGGACGAAACTTTCATAAGGAGGGTAGAATGTAACAGTTGCCCCATTTAAAGTATTTTTATTTTCCTAAAATATCAATATTTCATGCATGATATTTTAGTATTTTCTGCGTATAATACGCTTATGGAGTAAACCCGTATTAGACGGGTATTATACGGGTACGTATATACAGGTATATACGTAAGTATTTATACAGGTATAAAGATTTCTTCCTCCCCAAGTTTCCTTTTCTCTCTCCAAACTTCTCCAAGCTTCTCCAAGGTTCCATCAAAAATATCTCCATCTCCATGGCAAGTTTTGATTGGTCAAGAGAAAATATCATCCTATTTTGCAAATAAACCCCTCTCTTTTATAATTTTACAAAAATGAAAGGACACATGGCAAACTTTTGTGGAGGGACACTTGGCAAAATTCTATGGTAAGATTGAGGCTATAAATAGAGAAAGAGGAAGAGAATTCAACACTTTTTCAAAAAGAACTCTCTCTCTTCAAACACTCTCTCTCTAAAGAATTCTCTCTCTCTTTTTTTTTCAAGTAGCAACAACAAGGAAATCAGGCAACAACTACAAATAGCCAAGATCAGCCTTACAAGTGAGTAGAACATACTAAATCTTGGTAATATGATAAGTAGAAATGAGTAGAAATGAGTAAAAAGGAGTAGAAATGAGTAGAAATGAATATGCTATGACATAAGCATGTAGATATGCAAATATTGAGCCTATGTGTGATGTAGGATCATCTGTTTTAATTTCTGTAATTGTTTATTTCCGTTGCTTACAAAATTATGATATTTTACATATCCTGCATATTGATATGAGATGATGATATATGTGTTTGTGTGTTTTCGGAGGAAGGGACCGGGTTGAACCGGAGGAGTAGAAGGGGAGAACATATGTGTATATATGTTTGTAATTGTGTTTGTGTGTTTTCGGAGGAAGGGACCGGGTTGAACCGGAGGCGTAGAGGAGGGAAACATATGTGTATATATGTTGTGATTGTGTTTGTGTGTTTTCGGAGGAAGGGACCGGGTTGAACCGGAGGCGTAGAGGAGGGAAACATATGTGTATATATGTTGTGTTTGTGTTTGTGTGTTATCGGAGGAAGGGACCGGGTTGAACCGGAGGCGTAGAAGGGGAGAACATATGTATATATGTTTGTGTACGTGTATATGGACATGATAGAAGTCCTATGATAAAATCATGCATGATTCTTTAATTTCAGATCTGAAATAGAGTCTTAAACAAGCTGTTTTATGTGAATTAGTCGACTAAGTCCAGGAATTAGTCGACTATAGGTGTAATATTTGAGACAGAGAACTGCTGATATAGCAGTATTAGTCGACTACAAACAGACTGTAGTCGACTAAATCTCAGAGGCAGAGTGTAAGCAGAAGTTAGAAATCTGTTTTTCACAGTTTTAGTCGACTAGGACCTACTACCAGTCGACTAATAAATTCCTTTAGTCGACTATATCAAGAGGGTAGTCGACTATAGATGATTCACAGAAAGTATCACAACTTTCACAGTTTTAGTCGACTAGAGGAAACTTCCAGTCGACTAGTCATTGGTAGTCGACTATACCAGGAAGGGTAGTCGACTACAAAGTCTCTGTTTGATCAGTTAAGAAGCAGGTACGTGTAAAGCAGTTTTAGTCGACTGTAGTCCAAGCATTAGTCGACTTGCAGTTGTTAGTCGACTATAGAAGTGGCCTAGTCGACTAATAAGGCATTATTCTGTGTTCTGTTTTGGTTCATGATGGATTCTGAAATCCAATAAAAATAGTATGTTGATACTCATGACAACTGGATGATTTAACCCTGTATACCTACCTGCTAAGTGCATTTAAATATTGTTTTACTCACTGAGCCGTCAAGCTCACTCTATTCACACTCCACTACAGGTTTGGACAAAGGCAAGGGTCCTGCTTAAAGCGGTAGCGCGGACATTATCGCCGGTACCTCAGCAGTAGGAGTTTCTTTTATTGGATATACATGGTTTTGTATAAGTATGTTTATGTTTAGTTGAGTTTCTATTGTGGCATGTAAATATTAAAGAACTTGGTGTTGGACTATTATTGTATGAACATATCCAAGATTTGTGTTCTCGTGGATTAGTGATCTATAGATGTTAGTATGCTAAGTTTCAATAAAATCATACATGTTATGATGTATATGTCGAAGCATTGTGTACTGATGGGTCCCACGCTTGGATTATATGAGATGATTATGTTTAAAATGAAAAATTTTTACTGGGACCGTTACATCATGTGCAGCGGCTTACGCTTCTATTAGGGGGCTCGATGTTTCTGTCGGTTAGGTGAAGTAGATTTGGTGGCTTATACCCTTCTTCACATTCCATTCTCGCTTGGCGTGTTTTACACGACAAGCTGTTTACTGATGTTGATCTGTGTCCTGGGGCTTCATTTTTCCCTCCCGTTATCGACTTTGTTCTGCTATGGAGGAGGTTTGCAACACCTCTTTTTGGAGTGTTCTTTTGTGCGAGATTTGTAGGATGCGGTGTCCTTTACTTTTGGACATCTTCTTTACCTGAACGGGTCAGTTCTGGATCTTTAGAGGGAGGTGATGTGGATCTCATTTAGTACTCAGCTTCAATGGCTTTGGCGGGCTGGCGTTATTTTCGTTCTCTAGATAGTATGGTTGCTCCGCAATCACGCTACATTTCAGGGACGTCGAGCGGTTTTTGCTGAAGTTCTTGCTTTGGGTTGGCAATCCATTCGTGAGGAGGATTCACTTTAGACTAGCACGATGCAGAATTATGTTGACGAGCTCCTAACTCTGCAGAGACTTTAGGTGAATGATCGTCCGACTAAGGTCCCATGTGTTTTGGAGGTCACTTGGCACCATCCCCTGCCGATTGGCTTAAGGTCAAAATGGATGGGGCAGTTTTTGAAAGCTCGGGTCTTGCTAGTTGTGCTGGCCTCTTTCATACATGCAGAGAGTTGTCAAGGACTGCTTTGTTATTCCCTTGGCATATGCTTTGCTTTCGAGGCTGAGCTGGCTGCTACTGTCCACGCGATTGAGTATGCATGGTCATTTAGTTGGAAGCAGTTGTGGTTGGAGAGCGACTAAGTTTACTTGTGATTCTGCTTCATTCACGCTCCTGTCGGGTCTCTTAGAGGTGACGTCCTGTTTGGGAGAGGTGTTTGAGTTATCTTAAATGGACTTCGTTGTTACTCACATATTTCAGGAGGGCAATCAGGTTGCAAATTGTCTAGCTTCAGAACTCCTAACCTTATCACTCCTACTTGATGGTGAACTGCTCCACCTTTTTGTTCTTTTTTGGTTTCTGATGATGTTTGTAGTAGGCCTAGTTTTAAGTTTTGTTGATTTTCATTTGGATTGAACTCTTATATACTATTTTTTATTCGATAATAATAATATATTCAGGACGGGCTAGATGATGATGGTGCTACGGAGGTGCCAGCATACCTAGATGTTCTGGTGCGCTTACTGAATCACCTGAAACTTTATGGAAAAAATATGTCACATGCCGAAAAGTAGTTCTATATGTATGTTCAGTAGTATTTCTTGGTTATAATGGTTCTATTTACTATTAAATATGAACAGCTATCAATTTGATCTCTTGAGTGCCTGAGACTGATGATTGTAATATTTGTTATAAGCAATTGTATATTTGTCTTACATATCAATGAAGGTCATTCAGTAACTGTCCCATGTTGCTTTTAGGACACTTCTAGTTGTCTCTTGTGTTAACCTTAGATCACCTTGTATTCCTTGTGGGTCATTTTGCGCTGTCTTCATCTGAGTTTAAAGGACGGTCTAATTAGTCCTTGTATGTCTTTCATGTACAGTTTAACCAGTCATCATGCCCTTTCAAGGACGGCTCTATTAGTTTTATATCTCCGATAATGGTTGTTTAATCTGTCATATATGCATTTCAAGGACCGTTCTAGCTGTCCTTGGACACTGTTCGTGGACGCTTGAACCAGTCCTTTTATACCTACCATAAAAGACAGTTTAATCTGTCCTATAGTTAATTGCAATAAGAGCCGACCTTACAATTTGGATAGTTTCAAAATTCAAAAACCATCCTTCCATGCATTAGAAACTAGAGTACATGAGCCCACTCATTAAAGACAGTTTTTAACTGTCTCCACGCTTACAAAGACGGTCAAAATTGTCTCTATGGTTCAATATTTCATGCTCACCTGTCAGGATATTGCTTTTGTAGTCAACCATCTATCTTATGCTCGTCCCTAACATTTAAAGGATTTTAAAGTGATAGTCATCGATTTCTCGATCAAGTGCTGAGTCAGAATATCAAGCTCGTCACAGCTTATGTTGAAATTCGTTGGTTCTATCATCTACTATGAGAACTTGGGATTCCTCTTCCAATCTCCTTCTATGTTATACATGACAATATTTTTTTCTCTCTACATACTGCGACTAATCACATTTTCATGCAAGGATCCTTCATTTAAAGTCATCACTTAACTTGTTGATATATTTGTTGAAAGATAAACTCAAACAAAGTCCCTTGGAGTTCCCAATACAATATTAATTAAGGAGATGAGAGGTCAAATGCATTATGTAGTTTACAATTACCAAGAGTCATTGTGAGGAAGTTTAAGAGTCATTGTGTGTGGAATTCCAATGTGTGTGGAATCTCAAGAGTCATTAGGAGTATATAAATAGTGTTGTCATCCTTGAATGAAATGAGTGAGCATGAGTTTGATAGAAAAGAAATTTTTGTGTTCTTACTCCTTGCTCCTCTTCCTCATATTTCTAGTTCTTCTTGTGCTAACAAATTGGTATCAGAGCCAAGGTGAAGCTTGAAGCTTCTTTGGGAGGTGATTCCCATTGTGAAGCTTGAAGCTTAAAGCAAGGTGAAGCTTGAAGCTTCTTTGGGAGGTGATCCCATTGTGAAGCTTGAAGCTTGAAGCTTGGAGAAGACCGCCCCTACCATTTCGTACAAGTGCTGAAGGCGAAGCCGAGTACAAGTGCTAAAGGCAAAGGCGAAGACAAGTTGCCGAAGGCGAAGTTAAGTGCGAAGGCGAAACTAAGTACCGAAAGCGAAGACAAGTGCTGAAGGTGAAGACCGTCGGTGACAGCCATGGCAAATTCCGGGAGTACACCGCTGGGACAAAAGCCTACACCGCTGGGGTAGATGCCGCTACCACGCCTCACAAAGACGAACTATGACAATTGGAGCATTCAGATGCGGGTGTTGCTTGGTGCACAAGACGCGTGGGAAGTAGTTGAGAACGACTACACAGAGCCGGCTACTACTGATAACATGACGCCGAATCAGTTAAAGGCGTTGAAAGAAACGCGCACGAAAGACAAGACCACTCTCTACTTCTTATTCCAAGCGATAGATGAGTCGGGGTTCGAGAAGATTGCTAGTGCGGCAACTTCGAAGGAGGCATGGGAGATTTTGCAAAAAGTCTTCAAAGGCGCCGACCGTGTTAAACAAGTGCGGCTTCAAACTCTACGAGGTGAATTGGAGGCCATGAAAATGAAGGAGTCAGAAGGAGTATCTGACTACATCACGCGTGTACAAACGGTGGTAAATCAACTCAAACGCAATGGAGAAACCATAACCGATTCAAGGGTCGTGGAGAAGATTCTGCGGTCATTGACCGAGAATTTCGAAAATGTTGTATGCGCAATTGAGGAGTCGAAGAATCTGGAGGAGATGACCATAGATGATCTCGCCGGTTCTCTCGAGGCGCATGAGCAACGGAAGAAGAAGAAACAAGATCTGCTCGAAGAGGCCTTACAATCTAAGGCAACTATCAAGGAGGACAAGACGATGTATGCCCAGCAAAACTGGCGTGGTCGAGGACGCGACCGTGGAGGTCGTGGTCACGGTAGAGGCTGCGGACGCGGAGACAACTCGAAAGAAAAGGACCAGCCGATCCAACAAAATTGGCGTGGTCAAGGACGCGGTCGTGGTAGAGGCGGCCGGTCAAATCGTCAAAATGTTCAGTGCTACAAATGCGGCAAATATGGACACTACGCAAAAGAGTGCTACTCCGACAAAAAGATTGAAGAAAATGCGAACTAGTCACGGAAGAAAAGATAAGAGACGATGGTGTTCTCATGATGGCCTATAAAAATATTATTCCTGATAGCGACTCGGTCTGGTATCTCGATACAGGCGCTAGCAATCACATGAGTGGGCACAAACATCTCTTTATGGAGATCCAAGAGATAGAAGATGGGCACGTGTCATTTGGAGATGCGTCGAAGGTTCAAGCCAAAGGCCGAGGAAAAATACGCTTTTCTCAAAAGGATGGCAAAGAAGGGACAATTGAGGATGTCTACTATGTGCCTGACATGAAAAGTAATCTCCTTAGCATGGGCCAACTATTAGAGAAGGGATATTCGATCTTCATAAAAGATCGAATGTTACACTTGAAAGACAAAGGAGGCCGGTTACTTGCACGAGTGGAGATGGCCAAGAATCGGATGTTCAAACTCAACTTGAGAAGTGTGCGAGAAAGGTGCTTGCAAGTCAACATGGATGACAAAGTCTCGTCGTGGCACTTGCGGTTCGAACACTTACATTATGGCGGCCTAACAGAATTAGCAAAGAAGCATATGGTCCACGGGTTACCAGATATGGACTACACCAAGAAATTTTGCGAAGGGTGTGTACTTGGCAAGCAAACAAGGAACACTTTTCAGAAAAGGGCGGAATATCGTGCAAGAAGTTCTCTCGAGTTGGTACATACCGATATATGTGGCCCGATCACACCTAAGTCATTCAGTGAGAAGAGGTACTTTATCACCTTTATTGACGACTACACAAGGAAGACTTGGGTTTACTTCATGAAAGAAAAGTCCGAGGCACTCGAGGTGTTCAAGAAATTCAAGATGCAAGTAGAGAAGACAACTGGTCTTTATATCAAGGCCTTACGATCGGACAGAGGCGGAGAGTACATGTCAACTGCTTTCAAAAGCTACTGCGAGGAACAAGGAATCAGAAGATTCTTGACTGCACCATACTCACCTCAGCAAAATGGTGTGGCCGAGAGGAAAAACCGGACTATTCTTGATATGGTTCGGTCGATGTTGAAGAGCAAAAACATGCCAAAAGAATTTTGGCAGAAGCGGTGCAATATGCTGTGTATGTGCAAAATCGGTGCCCACATGCGAAGATGGGAGATCAAACACCCCAGGAAGCTTGGAGCGGACGAAAACCAACCGTATCACATTTGAGAGTATTCGGTAGTGTGGCCTATGAGCACGTACCGGATCAAAGAAGAACCAAGCTAGATGACAAGAGTAAGAAGTACGTGTTCATCGGGTATGACGAGAAGACAAAAGCTTTCAAGTTATTCGACCCGATCGAAGAAAAGGTGGTTGTAAGCCGAGATGTGCAAGTGAATGAAGAAAGCGCATGGGATTGAAACAACAAAAAGAGGTAACGCAGGAGGAAGAAATAGAAGAATCAACCTCTGCACCGATAATCAAACAGACAAGCCCTCCGACATCTGATGATGAAGAAGAACCAAGACAACCGAAGATGCGAAGCTTGCAAGATCTATACGAGACAACAAGCGAAGTACACTTGGTATGTCTTCTAGCGGATGCTGAGAATATCACTTTTGAAGAAGCAGTGAGAGATAAGAAATGGCAAGCCGCGATGGATGAAGAAATAAGTGCTATTGAAAGAAATGAAACTTGGGAGTTGATGGAGCTGCCGAAAGGACATCAACCCATAGGAGTAAAATGGGTGTATAAGAAAAAGATGAATGCCCAAGGTGAGATAGAAAGATATAAGGCACGTCTAGTAGCAAAAGGCTATAGACAAAAGGCTGGGATTGATTATGATGAAGTCTTTGCTCCAGTCGCGAGGATGGAGACAATTCGGCTTCTTATATCCCAAGCAGCACAATTCAAGTGGCCAATCTATCAAATGGACGTGAAGTCAGCATTTTTAAATGGTGTGCTTGAAGAAGAAGTATATGTGGAGCAACCTCCTGGGTACATGAAAGCCGAGAAGGAGAAAAAAGTGTTGAAGTTAAAGAAGGCGCTATATGGGCTGAAGCAAGCGCCGCGAGCATGGAATACCCGAATCGACACCTACCTCAAAGGGAACAGGTTCATGCAATGTCCTCATGAGCATGCATTATATGTGAAGAAGAAAAAAGGTAACTTGCTGTTTGTTGCTCTTTATGTTGATGATCTCATATTCATGGGGAATAATGAGGAGATGATAAAAGACTTCAAAGAAGCGATGACTCGGGAGTTCGAGATGACAGATTTGGGGCTGATGAAGTATTTTCTTGGTCTTGAGGTTAAGCAAGGAAAATCGGGAATATCAGTGTCCCAAGAGGCGTATGCAAAAGACATTTTGAAGAAAAACAAGATGGAAGATTGCAACCCGGTAGCAACACCGATGGAACTTGGTGCGAAACTCTCAAAATTTGATGAAGGAGATCGAGTGGATGCAAACAAATACCGGAGCTTAGTTGGGAGCCTACGGTATCTCACATGCACAAGGCCTGACATTGCATATAGTGTCGGGATAGTGAGTCGGTTCATGGAGGAACCGAAATACTCACATTTGAAGGCTATCAAGAGGATTCTTCGATACATTCGAGGAACTGTATCACTCGGGTTATTCTACTCGGAGACACATGAATACAAACTGGTGGGTTACTCCGACAGTGATTGGTGCGGAGATATAGATGATCGAAAAAGCACATCGGGATATGTGTTTTATATGGGAGACACAGCTTTCACATGGGTCTCAAAGAAGCAGCCAATAGTAACCTTATCAACATGCGAAGCAGAATATGTGGCAGCATCATGGTGCGTGTGTCACGCAATCTGGCTGAGAAATTTGCTATGTGAGCTAAAACTCCAGCAAAACGAAGCGACCGAAATACGAGTTGACAACAAATCAGCAATTGAGTTGGCAAAGAATCCGGTGCACCATGAAAGGAGTAAACATATAGATGTTCGTTTCCATTTCATACGGGAACATGTGAAGAAAGGTAAAGTGCGACTGAGTCACGTTGCGAGTCGTGATCAAGTGGCAGATATCTTTACAAAGCCACTACCAACAGCGCTATTCGAAAATTGCAAGAAGATGATTGGAATGAAGGATGAAAAATGTTTGAGTTTAAGGGAGGAATTTGTTGAAAGATAAACTCAAACAAAGTCCCTTGGAGTTCCCAATACAATATTAATTAAGGAGATGAGAGGTCAAATGTATTATGTAGTTTGTAATTACTAAGAGTCATTGTGAGGAAGTTTAAGAGTCATTGTGTGTGGAATTCCAATGTGTGTGGAATCTCAAGAGTCATTAGGAGTTTATAAATAGTGTTGTCATCCTTGAATGAAATGAGTGAGTAAGAGTTTGATAGAAAAGAAATTTTTGTGTTCTTGCTCCTTGCTCCTCCTCATATTTCTAGTTCTTCTTGTGCTAACAATATTTACTAAAGTATTAGTTCGAGGTTCGTTCTATTATGTTTGTTTCAAGCTCAAACTCAAGCAATCATCATTTAACTTTAAGAGATGTGAAAGAGGAAAGGAATTATGACATCGATCCTACTATGTAAATGACATATGAAATACATGTTAAATATTAATGTATTATGGGAAACAAGAGTAATTATAGCTAAATACATGTAAATCTCATATTAGGAGATTCATGTAAAACACATGTATTATAATTATGTCGTGAAGTCATCATGAATTGTTATATGTACATATATCCTATAAATACGTGAATACAAAAGACATTTCACCGTGTTTTATTTCACCCGATTTATTTAATTCTTATTATTTCTCTTTAAAAGTAAGAGCAAAGACATGCCTTAAGCCAGATTTCAAGGTCTTTGAAGATTTTAATCAATCATTCATCTAACAGTTGCAAATCATCACCATCACTGTAGATTCATCGATATGAAGTCGATGAACAACTGATTCCAGCATTTGGCTCTCCTTCATTTTCTTCTCTTTTAGTGGTTACTCCTGAAGGCTCAAAGAATGACAGAAGGGCTCCATCAGAACTATATCTTCAACTGCCATTTTCTTTTCTCTCATAACAACTCAGACCTTTCTCTTTGTACCTTTTGTTCTTTCATCATAGACATGCACAATTGAGAAAAGGATTTGCTGTATATAGGAAGCTAGATTGCTCTCTTTCCAGGGTTTCGACCGCTTTGTTCTATCTGAGTCTCTTCAATCTGTTTTCTCCTTCTTTTACAGTATTTTGATTCCTAATGAAAGACGATGGAAACTTTTTCTAAGATTAGATAGGACTGTGACTTGGTGACGAAATGGTCAAAACATTTTTCAATCTTAGTTCGAAACAACTGGGTATAATATGAATGCATGTTTGGCAAAATATCCACATTCACTACTAAATCTAATTAATTACATTCAGTTCATGGGTACTATAACTATGGCATAGATGATAATTGTGGTAATTAATCAGGAAATGGGAATTATACTCTAGCAAAAGAACTCCCAAGTCTCAGGAAAACAAAATTAATAAAATATCATTGAACATAGCGATCGACCTGACCTGCGATGGGGCTGGTGGGGTTGCAAAAAATGACACTACTTTGATGATACTTTGAGACAAATCTTGATATGAATATTCATGCAAAGCACAGTGATCTCAACAACGGTCTGTTATATATTCATGCATGCATGCAGGAAACCTTTTCCGATGTTATTTACACCTATATATGAGATCGGCTAGTTTGATCACTAAAGTTTCCATCATGCAAAGAAATCATGTTGCCTTTTTATTGTAATGTATATAAAGACCTACAATATATTCATCACTAGAAATCCATGCATGCGATTGACTGATCCTTTGTGTTACACTCTTTCTTAATGTTGTAATGAAATTGAAGGTCACATACATATAGAGCAAAGAAATAAAAGGAGGTAACAACAAAATAAGCCATCAACCTGCACTTACTATATTTGAGGCACAAAACTGAACTTGAATGAGCTTTAGAACAGTCAACGACCACTCCATGATTAAATAAGACTTATTGAGGCAGCCATTATTTACTGCAAATTTTAGGTTCCTCCATTTAGGAAATTAATTGACAATCATGGAGTCGAAGAAACATTAATTGAATTAAAACCTCCAGTAATTTGATGATTACATTTACCTAGAATCTCAACTCCTACTATATTTCAGTGATCGTGCAATGGCACATGGAATTGGAATTCACATTTGAGTAAATTCGAATTTGATGCAGAAATTTGAACTGCACCTACAATTGAAACTCCAGAAATATACCAAACGAATTCAAAAATATATCAGACCAAACAGTTAGTCCCCTTAAACCCTGCAATTAAAAATCCACACTTTCAAATAAAACTTGATTTTTTTTTTTTTGGAAAATTAAAAATTAAACTTTATAACTATATTATAACTAGAACATAAAGAAGCCAGGATTTAAAATAACACCCGCAGTACTACTCCTCTATTTATTCTGAACAACGAAAACAACAGTACTGAAACACATCGATAACATGGTTCCGAGTTTTCAAGATAAATTAAGATCTTTTAAGCTCCTAATCATCAGCAAAATGTTATAGGTTCCTATAAAAATTTAGCAGACAAGCATTCCAAGATCTTCAAGAAAGTCAGATCAGTTGAGACTAACTTGAATGCTGTAATCATAGATTGAGACGATAAGTAAACCCTAACTTTAGAAGGGTTGACTTGAAGAAGAGGAAAAGTGTTAAGAGTCAACGAAGAGAGATATCCTCCTTGTTATGAGAGATCTTTCAATGAGAGAGAGAGAGAGAGAGAGAGAGAGAGAGAGAGAGAGAGGTAGAAAGAAACAAACCCACCCCATGTCCCCCGATAATTAAACTCATTTCTTAATTATTCAATGTTTTTTATCCTTCACTCTTTTGCTAATATTCTTGGAGACTTTGGGGGAAAAAAGGTTAAGGACAGTTGCCTGTCTTTTACTGACCTCCCCTTTTACTACCCCTCTCGTTTTCAGCAGCAGCTGCAGTTTCTGCTTCCTTATCCCTGAGACTCTGACTGAGACTGAGACTGAGACTGAGCGCAAGGTGAGAGGAGAGAAACTTTAACGCCCGTGTCCCTGTCCTCGTTGTTGCCTTGCCTCTCTTAATGCATTTTGCCTCGGAAAGGAGCTCCCTCTTTCAGAATAATGCACGTGTATGCCCTCATGATCTCATTCATTCACTCAGTACCTCCATTAATTCTCTCATTTCAGTCTCTCTCACCAATCTCTCTCTTCTCTCTTTTCCCCATTATCTACTTCTCAACAACACAAGGATATATATGACAATTTGGTGCATATATAATGATGGCATAATAACAAGCATGTTCGACCCAGAAAAGGAAAATGCCTGTAGATCATCGATGCAGTGTGTGAATCGTGAGTACTGTGCTGCGCTGCTGGTGCTATCTATGACCATCAGAAGTGCTGCAGAAAGAAAGGAAACCGAGTACGTGGGTATCATCATGAGAGCTTGGACACAGGCACAGCTAGCAAAGAGATGAGAGGAAAGCATGATGAGTTGTTTGATAATTGTAGTGGCAGTCAAGAAATTGATCACTGCAGACTCCTTTGCTTCCAAGAATTCATCAAACTTCAAACAAGTACCACACAAATTAAGAAAGAAATGAACAACTAGCAGAGATCAAATTAAAGCCATTAACATTATCAGTGGAATGCAGATGCAGGGCACAACGTTAGCAAGATACAGTGAACTGGCAAGAAATATGGAAATCATTAAAGCAAACGGTACCAGATCTGAAAGTTGAAGAAGATGCAGCAAGCAATTAGAATCCAAAAATTAAGTGATCGTGAAGAAAAAAAAAAGTTCATCTCATTCTTCCATTCTCTTCTTCCTCTATAGCTTATAATAATTAATCGGCGACTCCGATCAGAAGCCCTTTTTCATCATCACCATCACAAAGCAAGAACAAAGAATTCATAGAATTTGTACAAGCTTTTCCAACCAGTAAACAGCAAGATGAGATTAATCGCTATGATCACCAACATAATTAAAAAAAACCAAAAAGACAACTAAAGGGGCAAAAAAAAAAAAAAGATAAAAAAATTACAAAGAAAGAAAGAAAGAAAGAAGAAGAAAAGAGAAGAAAGCCTGGATCAACAACCCCAATCACCATAATTGTGTGGTCCCTCTCTTATCTAACGAGTTGAGTTGAGCTGACTAACCTCTATCAAGATCGATCCACTCAATACGGAGGCCGGCCGCCTCCCGCGGCCCAGCCGTAGGCCTCCGCCGGCAGCTGCACATTATTCAGCAGGTTCGGCGGCAGCCCGTGGAAGAGCTGCCCGTTCGGATCTGGCATCAACTGCTGGTGCTGCTGAGGCTGCTGCGGCCCGTTAGGATCCAGACCGGGAGACCCCATGGACCCCGGCACCGGCATCGCCTCCTCCTCCTCGAGCGGCAGCCTCTCGTAGGCCGCGTTGCCGAAAGACGCTGCCATTATCACAACGGGCCCTGACGCAATCAGCGCACCGACAACGCTTCCGCCCACGACTTGTCCCTGACCCCCAGATAAGTATATAGTGAGGCCGGTGGCGGCCGGTGGGGCCGGCGGAGGGAGGAAGGACCCGGAGAGGGAGAGGATCTCGAAGCGGCCGTGGAGGGTGACGACGGCACCGGGGGATGCGGGCTGGCGGAGTGTGACGTTGGTGACGTTGCCGCTGCCGCTGAGGATGCAGACCCCGCGCTGTCTGCGGCGGGCGAAGGTGGCCACGCTCTCCCCGATGTCGCACCCGCCGGCAATCTCCATCACGTGGGACCGGAGCGCGTTGGCGCTGTCGCGTGTGATGATGATGGGCGGCTTGGGCTTGTTCTTGGACCCGGCCGGGCGGCCGCGTGGCCGGCGCGTGATCTCGCCCTCCCCGCCCGAATTCGGCATGGAGACGAGCTCCTTGCCGTCACCACCACTGTTGTTGCTTCCATTGTTTGGGGTGGTGGTGGTGTTATTGTTGTTGTCATCGAGCTCTCGCTTCTTGCCGCGGTTGAGGCCGCTGGTGCCGCTGTGGTCGTCCTCGGACTTGGGCAGCTGCAGCTGGTGGAGCTGCTGGAACTGATGGTGGAAGTCTCTGGTGTGGAAAGGAGGTGGGAGATGATGGCCATGTGATGATGCAGTCACTGGATCCATATCTCACCCAGATCAAATTTTACTTTTTCTATTTTCTTTTCATAAAACAAACCCGAGTTGCTAGTGGGCTGATGCTGAACCCTAGGAAATGGAACAGTGGAAAGCAAGGAAGGAACTAAAACTAAAACTAAAAACCAAGAGAGAGACAGGGAGAGGTGAGGGATTAATTGAATTGAATAAGAGTAATAAGCAGAGGGAAAGGGGGAAAGAAAGGAAAGGGAAGACTGCTATCTGCCTCCTCGCTTCGCCTTTTGCTTTTCTTTTCTGTGGAGCAAACAAATTCTAAAGGAGACGACCCCGCTAGCGAGCGAGCCCACAGCAACAACAAAATGGAGGAAGCTGGTTCACTTCATCTCCTACCAAATCTTGATCTACACTCATGATCGATCCTCTCGCAATGATTTTTTGTCTTGTTCTTGTTGTTGTTGGGAATTTAGGAGGGAGGGGAGCAGGGATGATCAATGAATGATGGGTGAGTTTGTAGGGTGGTGGGTTAGGGTTTGGTCAAAGGGGGAGGGAGAGAATTAGCTAGAGAGAGGGGGGGGAGGGCGAGAGGGAAGTTGTTGTTGCAGTGGATGGATTGGATAAGAGAAGGTGTTTGGCTTGGGTAATAAGACAGCGGGCGCGTGGGCGGTGGATGGGCCCTACAATGTATGTATGCTCTTCACCTCTCTCTCACTCTATATCTCTCTCTAATTTGATCCCTTTGTCTCCCTCTTCTTCCCCCGTTGTTTTTGCAGCCAACACATCCCCACGCTCTCTCTCTCTATCTCTTCCTCTCTCTCTCTCTCTCTCTCTACTTTTCTCTTAGGAGTATGTCACTAACTCTCTCTATCTCTCTTTCTCTCTCTCAAAAGCTGCATCTTGATCTTTGCTTTCTACAAAACAAAGTACCAGCTTTATCATTCTCCATGTTTTCAGTACTCAGCGTACCACCCTGGGCCCAGCTCTCTCCACCCTTTCTCTGTCCTTTTCCTGGTCCCCGGGTCAGCTTATTAGCTTTAGGTGTCGCTTGCCTGGGAACTGTCAAAACCCGCCCCCACATTCTTCTCCTTTATTACCTGTCCACCGCACATACTTTAGATTCACATGTGTCAGCCACACATATGTTATCAGTGTAAACTTGTGAAGTCAAATTATTATCTTGATAAACTGTCGTCATACGCAGTCAATATAATAATTTTAGAGCGACTTTAAAGCTTTCTCGGTCATGACGTTGGGCGAGTTCGGATCTTCATATTGATGGCGAGCGAATGATAGAGCCCTCCGCAGTGGTAAAGTATATAGAGCGGAAGATCACTCAGAAACACCTAGTCAGAGGAGCACTCTATAGCGACAGAGCATAGTAGCTCACCAAAAGTGCTTAGCGGAAGCGGTCCAGTCCAATCTGGAAGCGGCACAGTCCAGACTGAAAGCGGCCTAGTCCAGACTGGAAGTGCTCCAGCCTAGAAGCTTATTTGCCAGCGGAACTTGGGAAGATGTCAAAAGCAGTTTAAGGATCTCACAACTTATAACCTTAATTTTTTCGATAAAAGGGAATGCACCGTCATTAGGGCTAACAGAGATGAAGTATCAATAGATTATGCTATTGTGAGTGCCATTGTATAGAGCGGGTGTCGGAATTCTCTTCTTTTATCCTGTAATCTCTCTGACAAATAGTGAATTTATGTGCGGCTCTGTGATTTTTCCTGATTTGAGTTTTCACGTAATTTCTGGTAGCTTTAATTGATCTGTGATTCCTTTTCTATTCTTCTTTCGCGTTGTTATTGATCTTAACAACTGGTATCAGAACAAGGTTCATAATGGCGAATGAAGGAAAGATCAGAGTTGAAAGACTCAACGGCGCGAACTTCGGGTTCTAGAAGATGCAAACCAAAGACTACTTGTACCAAAAAGATCTTTATCTTCCTCTCGTGTGGAAAGACCCAAAAGCCGAAGGAGATGTCCGACGGTGAGTGGGATATTCTAGATCAGAAAGCCCTAGGGGCGATGTGATTATCCCTGGCATCGATGGTTGCATTCATCATCTCCAGGGAGAAAGTGATCCAAGACTTGATGGTCGCCCTCTCGAAGATGTACGAGAAACATTCAGCTTCAAACAAGATTTCTTGATGAAGAAGTTGTTCAGCCTGAAGATGGAGGACAGCGGAAGCGTCGCTAAGCATCTCAATGAATTCAACATGATAACGAGCCAGTTAGAATCTGTTGAGATCAATTTCAATGACAAAATTAGGGCACTGGTTTTATTGTCCAGTCTACTAGAGGTGTGAAATGGTCTCGTGATGGTGGTGATCAATTATTGTAGGACAGGAATATTGAAGTTTGATGATGCGTGTTCTTCTCAGTGAAGAGACGTGCAGGAAGTCATCGGGGTTGGCTGAGACATCAAAGAGTGCCTTGAGTGTTAATCAGAGAGGAAGACAAGTTAACAGGAAAAGAAAAAGAATAGAAAATCCAAGTCCAAATTGAGGGGTGCTGGGTCTTGACGGTGTGCTAAAAAGGGGCATATTCAGAAGGACTACAAGCAGAAGAAGGATAGAGAAGGCAAAAGTAAAGAGAGAGATTCTGTATATGTCACGGAGAGTGATGGATCTGATGCTTTGATTCTCTCCTTGGCTGACTCTAGTGAATCATAGGCGATTGATTCTGGCGCCTCCTTTCATGTCACTTTCCGACACATCTTTCAAAATTATGTGAAGGTGAACTTAGAAAGGTATATCTGAGAGATGATGAACCCTGCGACATTATCTATGTGATAGTTAGCCTCTTAAATGGCTCCAGATTGAAATTGAGGAACGTCGGACATGCACTGAAGCTGAAGAGAAAATTGATCTCTGTCAGTCAGCTTATGGATGAAGGGATGAAGATTACCTTCGACGGTGATGTATGCAAGATCACAAAGGTTGTCATGGTGATGGCACACAGCAAGAAGGAAGGTACCCTCTACATGATGTCAGGTTCTGGGGCATCAACTTCAGTTACTTTATCAGAGTTGGATGAGGTGGCATCGAAGACTTGGGCATAGAGAGAAAAGACTGAAGGTTATGCTCTCCAAGGATAAGCTGCAGGGGTTGAAATCTATTGACTTAGATTTCTGTAAAGACTATGTTTAGAAAAAGCAGAGGAGAGTCAGTTTCTGAAAGACTCCGAAGATAGAAAGGTTAGAGTTAGTTCATACCGATGTATGGGGTAAGGCTTTTGTTTCTTTCTTGGCGGCTCATTGTATTTTGTGACCTTTATTGATGATTCAAGTAGAAAAGTCAGTATTTATTTCTTGAAGTATAAATCAGATGTGTTCGATGTGTTTAAGAAGTGAAGGCCCAAACTGAAAATGAATCAGGCCGGAAGCTTAAGTGCTTGAAGTCCGACAACGGGAGCTAATACTGTGATGGCAGATTCGAAGAGTTCCGCGCGATTCGAAGAATTCGTAGAGTAAAGACGGTCCAGAAAATCCTCTTCATAATGGGGTGGTGGAGCGTATGAACAGGACAATATTGGAGCGTGCCAGGATCATGCAGATATACACTGGATTGCCCAAGCCATTCTGCGTAGATGCAGTCAACACAACAGTGTATCTGATCAACAGAGGGCCATCGGTGCCCCTGAAATGTGAGATTTCGGAGGAAGCATGGACTTATAAAGAGGTAAACGTGAACCACCTGCGTACTTTTAGTTGTATCTCATATGTCCATGTGAGGTTAGATCATATATGCAAGTTGGATCCGAAGTCCAAGAGATACATCTTCATTGGGTATGAAACAAGCGAGTATGGCTATCGACTTTGAGATCCAGAAAATCGAAAGATACTTAGGCATAAGGATGTGATATTTAATGAGAAAAAGATATATAAGGACTTGCTGATGGACAGGAGCACTTCAGAGAAGGATCCCAGAGTGGCATCTTAGAGCACTTCGGAATAGTAAGATGCTGCAGATTTAGAGCTCGTCGAACTTGATGATGTTCTAGTGAAAAAGATTCGGAGCATTTTGGAAGGGAATGAGAAACTCCGAGAAGAGCCTCCGATGATCAACTAGGATAATTAGAGCTCCGGAGAGATATTCTTCTTCCTTATACTATCTGTTGTTAACTGATAGTGATGAGCCCGAGTGTTATGAGAGGATTTTATAGGTGAAAGCCAAGCACAAGTGTAAGTTTGTTATAAATGATAAGATAGAGTCTCTCATGAAGAACCAAACATGGGATTTGATTGAATTTCTTGAAAGCAAGCAAGCTCTGCATAACAATTGAGTCTACCAGTTGAAGGAAGAGCATGAGGACACTAATAGGTATAAGGGGAGAATGGTTGTGAAGGAATTTCAACAGCGAAAAGGTATTGATTTTAACGAAATTTTCTCTCCTGTTATGAAGCTAACTACTATTAGATCTGTTCTGAGCATTATGGCAGCAAAAGGACTTGCATCTAAAATTACTGGATATTAAAACTGCGTTTCTCCATGGTGATTTGGAGGAGGACATCTCTATGATGCAACCACAGGGTTATATCATGCCGAAAAGGTGTAGTTAATTTTGCAAGCTTAAGAAGAATCTCTATGGTTTGAAACAAGCTCCGAGGCAGTGATATTTAAAGTTCGATAGATTTATGATTAGTAGTGAATTCACAAAACTACAAGCTGATCACTATTACTATTCCAAGTGGTTTGAGGATTCGTACATCATACTACTATTATATGTATATGATATGCTTATTGCCGGATCAAGCAGCTTGTTGCCGGATCAAGCATGAAAGAGATTGTGAATCTCAAGGCCAAGTTGGTGAAAGAATTCTCAATGAAGGACTTGGGTCCAATAAACAAAATTTTTAGAATGAGGATCAACAAAGAGAGAAAAAAGAGGATGTTGAGATATCCCAAGCTGAGTACGTGAAGAAGGTGTTGAAAAGATTTAACATGTTAGATGCTAAACCTGTGAATGCCCCGTTCGGAGGCCACTTCCAGCTCTCAAAGGCACATACTCTGATGATTGAAGATGAGAAGGCTTTCATATCGGAGGTGCCATATGCATCAGCTGTAGGCAGCTTGATGTATAATATAGTTTGCACGAGGCCAGGTATTGCTCAAGTAGTTGGAGTTGTCAGCAAGTATATAAGAGATTTCGGGAAAGAGAATTAGAGAGCAGTAAAGTGAACCTTGAGATATCTGAAAGGGAGTTCAGATATGACATTATGCTATAATGGCACGGATATTGATATGTAGACTCTGACTTTGCAGGTGATGTAGATAGTTAGAAGAGTACCACTGATTATGTTTTTACTTTGGGAAGTGGAGCAGTAAGCTGAGTGTTGAGGTTGCAAAATTTAGTTGCCTTGTCTATGACGGAGGCCAAATATATTGCAGCGACAGAAGCGTACAAGGAGTTGATATGGCTGAAGGATTTTATGAAAGAGCTTAAAAAGAAGCAGGTGACTTCATCATTGTACACTGATAACCAGAGTGGTATAGATCTTGCCAATAATCCAGTCTATCATGAAGAACAAAGCAAATTGATGTGTGATATAACTTCACCCATATTTTTTTGAAGGACGATGTGTTATCACTGGTGAAGATACACACGAGTACATGCTGATCAAGATAGTCATGAGAGAAAAGCTGAAGATCTGCTCAGCCTCCGTAGGTCTTTTAGGGTGAAGATCTGGAATTGAGTCGCAACAAATACCACTATGAGTTGAGAGTCAGAGAAGAACGAGAGAAAAAGAAAGGATGTCGCTGCTATGCCAATAATCAGTCTCCAAATGGAAGATAGAAAAGTGATTGTGGAGCCAGATTATTGCCTTGACGGGCTATCGGCGTATGTAGTCAACACGATGATCCTGGAGCGACGGTTAAGCTTTTCAGGTCATGGAGTTGGGCGAGTTCAGACTTTTAAGTTGATGACAAGGATGGAGCGACAGTCTTCCGGAGTGGTGGAGTCTTCAAAGCAGAATATCACTCCGAAGCACCTAGTTGGAGAGGCACTCCGTAGTGACAGAGCATAGTAGCTTAGCAGAAGTGCTTAGCAGAAGCGGTCCAGTCCAGCTTGGAAGTGGTTTAGACTGAAAGTGGCCCAGTCTAGTCTGGAAGCAGTCCAATCTTGAAGTTTCTTTACCAGCGAAACTTGAGAATCGCCTCAAGAGCAGTTTAGAGATCTCACAACTTGTAATTTTAGTTTTTCTTATAAAAGAGGATGCGTCATCAGTAGAATTAACAGAAATGAAACAACAATAGATTATGCTATTGTGAGTGCTATTGTACAGCGCGACTGTGAGAATTCTCTTCTTCTCTCCTGTAATCTCTCTGACAAACAGTGAATTTGTGTGGGGCTCCGTGGTTTTTCCCGATTTGAGTTTTTCACATAATTTCTGGTGTCTTTGATTGATCCGTGATTCCTTCTCTTTTCTTCTTCTGTGTTGTTGTCGATCCCATCAATAAGAGGGCCAATCTCGCGTTCACACGTGAATAGGATGTAAGAAAAGAACAAAGACTTTCTAGCTTTATAATTATGAAATCGGACATCTTATTCATGAGGTTTGCCCTCTTATAATGTGTGTGTGTGTGGCTCACACACCAGAACCAAACTGTCAAAAAACACATCGTGTGCGTCTCCTTTCATGGACTATATTGGATTTGGGGTGCAAGTGGGCGTGCTGGCTGCCTGAACTCGGATTTGATCTGATTTGGACTAGATCTGTACTCAGAATCAAGCCAAGCCAGGTAAATTTGCACGTCGGTCTAAAAATCTAGAATCCAACAAATATTTATCCGTTATCATAGAATCACAATAGTCACCCAAGGAGCTAACATTATTTTTCTGAGCCAGTTAGCCTTGAACTTGTGAAATGGAACTCTCGTTCCCACATTTTTACCATTGAGTCAGGTCGCAGTATCATATCCGAATATAAACTACTTAGTTAAAGTGCATACAGTCTTACACACACCTATGAAAATAACAACCATAATGGATCTAATTTGCAGCAAATCAACATGAGCGAACCAACCTATGTAAGCATGTTGGATCGACTGATTCAGTTTGGATTCGGATTAAATTAGACCACAATGGTGTAATGTAATTTGACTAGAACATACTAATACGTGAAGTTGCGATTAGGTCCTGTAGTCTTGACTGACCTACATATAACCTAGCTACATTTAATGGGCTTGATCGAGCAGACAGGTGTAGGTTATAAACGATTTAACTAGCCAGCCTAATTTATTTATATTATGGAAATTTCACCTGGCCCTGTTGACTCACATGTACACATGCATGCTTATGCCCGTTTTAATAGAAAAGCAATTAGTACGCTGGGTAGAAAGTACATATCTTACGTGATTAGCACGGTTTGATTCATAGATGAAGTAGTTATATTTTTCCAAACACAAAATAAATTTGGATATACAGTATTAATCATTTCATGTAACAAATATGAATATAAAAACAAAGAGGGGAAAAAAAAAAGTAATGTGTGTTTGTTTTGCCAAGGTAACTTTAACTTTTAATAACAGAAAGAAAAATCAAATCTTAACCGATCGAATATTACTGTGTGGTGGATGAAAACCGACTTATCGTAGATTGGACCCACCACAAGCGATTTGAGGTGCTCCCCGTGTGATACCTGTAAGAACACACATGGGAAAGAACACCTTTCAGGTTAGAAGCACCGTTGTGACGCCGGTCTAAAACCCTGGGCGTGAGAATTAGTAGTCGGAAAAGTAAACAAGATCGATAGAGGAAAAGAGTCAGTGTGGTGAAAGGTTTGTCGTGCCCCGCTTCTCAAAATATGTGAAAATGGAGTCGCAATGAGAGTCGGCGACGTATATACACGAGGATAATACCCCACATAAATATACTAAGCCTAAAGTAACCTGAGCAAACTATAAAAATCTACTAAAATGGATCATGATAATACTGCAATATGGCATATAAATATCCAACACAATAATAGCATAAGAATGAAAGGATAGAACAAAAGTAAGTGTAAGAAATCGAAAGGAACGACATGAATAAAAGAAAGTAACAATATACCGAGAAGGGATGACCAAGAAAGGGAACTCCATCTCCTCGTAAGGCATGTGAACCTCTCCAAATACCTAATCAGCAAGATAGAATATACATGGACCTAGATGTGCAAATTCAGGGAGTCAGAACTCCCAATGAATGTGTAAGAATAAAGGGGAAAGTGCAAGTGCATATAATATGTAAGCATATGATGAAAATATATACTGAAATAAGGCTGAAATAACATACAAGATATAAATTGACAGTAATAAGGGCAGTCATTAAAAGAATCAGATGTCCAATCAGGTTATGCGTATCATCGAGTGTCTAACATAGTATATATGTATTAGGTGAATACAATCAGCCACAATACATTATGGACAGTCATTATTATTAAATATGTCAACGGACATTAATTGTCGCCTATAATAGACGCATCCCATATTACGCCTATCACACGTGTCAGTCGAAGTCCCATGTTATTGAAACTGATTGATTCGAGACATTGTCTGTGTTTTAAGTGGGTGTCGTACATACCCGAGACCACGGCCCTGACTCCTTGCGTTGAACCAGGTCCTATCGCAAGGTAGTCAGATAACATGTATAACAAGTCAGGTAACATATATGACATGTATAATATGAATAAGAATAGGAACAAGATAGGGTGTCAGTCACCCCATGGGCACCCTGCAGTGGAACCATCTTTCGATTACGCAAACTATATCTAGATTCACCCAAAATACAGACGTTGTCTCCTCCATCAATTTCACCAGTCCTAGTGTAAGTTGTATAATATAATGTTATTACATTATCAAGATTATTTAATGCACATGTTACCTAGATCACTGGGATAACTCGGTGATAGTCACGATAACAACGTCAACATGTATGATCAGTATACCAGTATAACGGGATATGTAACAAGTATAACAAGAGGGTGTCATTATTGTGTTAACAATATTTTTTCAGCAACTATGGTAACATGGACAATATGGTTTTAGGTAAATGTCATGTATTATAAGTCAAGTTTTCATGTAAATCCTGATGTTTAGGATGAGTAATGACATGCAGGTATAAACAGAGTAATCCAGGGCAAAATATTCAGTCAACTCTGATCCTCAAAGTCATCGACATATCGGCCCTTTAAGTCACTGGTGTATCTAAGTCTCAACAATCTGAAATAAATGTATACTCTATCATATCTAACCGATCAGGGCTAACTGATCCAATCAAGATCATAACCAAGGAGTATAGCATCCTTGATCTATATGAAATCTAAATTATCTCTACATCTAGTAGTCAATATCAATAAGATCATCAATACTCAATTAATGTAATCAAGGTAAATCCGAAAATCTTTGCTTCAATAATCCAAAACCAAGATCATGTTATACATCGATATCAAAGGTAAAATATACGCACAATACCTGATGATAATCTAACAAGATCAATTTCATCTACATACTGATCAAGATCCAATATAAGGAATATAAATCTCAGGTCAGCTCCAATTCTAACTCAGTTCATTTAAGTCCAAGTATCAAGAAGATCAGTCATCTTAATAAAGTAACATCATGCTTATTCCACCCTCATTATCTAAATAAATTTTCATCTAAATAATCACCAAATAAATGTTCGATAAATACCTCAAATAAATATTCTATTACCACTAACATGAACCAAGCCAATCTCAAGATCAATCCAAGTCACAGTCTAAAGTAAATTATAATTAGTCTTGAATCAAAAATGGTAATTTTCTATACATGAAATGATGTTGATAAACGCTCATATCAACTAAATAAATAAGGTGAATACTCACTGATGCATCATGAAGTGATACAGGTAATCATACTGATAAAATATATCAATCGCTCACGTGAAATAATACGAGTAACATATAAATGCCTACTGACCACAGTAAATAAGAAAATAATATAAGAACAGACACTGACATGAAATGACGCGGTTTTAGATCTGAATCGCCTACTGGTCTTTACTACACGAACTGGTACGAACCTCCAAATTATCTTGTAAGTCGGTCTTCGAATCGCCATTGAATCAAGTTCATGACGATTTGGGTCCATGTCTCATATTACCAGTGTGGATCACAAGAATGAGTCCTTATCGCTGTAGAACACAATCAAACACATGAACTCGCACGAACATACACCCCAACATATACACACACACATACATACACACATATGCATATATACATGCACCAAATACACACAGGCACACACATCAACACACACATATAATCATGTATGCGCGCGCGCGCACACACACTCACACTTACCCATATACCTAAACCCACTTACGCACACATTATAATATACCCACACGTGCATGTACTTCAATATTATAACACACCCAATTATATTAGAGATCATAAATCATTTCAAATTTGTATTATTACTAGTGACTCTTTAATTTGTGGTCCACGGGAGAGATTGGTTACTTTCTATATATACCATCATAGAATATTGATTTTTTAGAATAATATGACTTCATGAAACTTTATATCATCTTAGAACCTCTTTGGATCTTTTGTTATAAGAATAATTTGTATCCTCTTTGCTTCTTATGACTAAGAGGATATCGGTTGCAAATGACAATAATTATTGTTTGAGTTCTGATCTTAGAAATAAGTTAGAGAACATAATAGACGTGCACATGATTTTAGTCAATGAGTACAACTTCTCTTTTCATGAAAAAAACTATCATACTTAGACATATATAGATAGAAAGGGGGACTAAAATATTTTAATCACCATGAACAAGAAGATCTTTTTGACGTTTAACTGATTCTTGATAAAAGTTGTTCTTTCTTATAAATGAAATTGAATTGAATGAATTAAGAAAATAAAAATCTAAATTGTGCTTTTGGTAGACTCACATGTATGAATTCTGAGTATGGATCATACATTTCTTAATAGTTAAATATAGATATAAATTCAAAAGTGAGTCCTATGAGAATTAGGTAATGGTAACCAATGTCGGCGCGTATCATATGTTATGTTTGGGAAAAATAAATCAGAAATTGAAAAGTATGTACCAATATGCAAATCTCTATCCTATCTATAATCAACAGTTGGTTAAGCTCTATGTATACACAGTTTTGATTAATAAAATTTACATTCTCCAAAAAAAAAAAAACAGTTGGTTAAGCTAGCTGTGAAACATGGAACTGGTCACCTGCTATAGAAATTTGGTTAGGTTATATGATCTTAGTCAGCAATAGTCAAAAATAAGAATTATTGCGGAATTAACGACTATGGAATCGATGATCGTGAACAAGAAATGATATTAGTAGTGAACTGATTTAAAAGTAATGGGAGGCAATATCGAGTTAACTTGATAATTAAACCCGATATCAGAAATTCTCTGCTAAGTTATGATCATTTGATAATATAGTAAAATATATCAAGTTAACCAAATCAGAGACATTTGGATAGTTCAGAAACTTATTTTTACTAGTTTACACCAATTCTACTCAATGTTAAATATATAATCATGAGCAAGAGATTGAGGTGCCGTACCATGTACAAAACGTAAGCAAGGTGTTTATGCGATACAAACCTGGTCTTCATAACTGGTATGTACAAACACAGAAAATACAGAGCTTCGTCGGGAGTTCCATCAATCGACTATCGTATGGATAATCAATAAATTATTAATGACGATTAATAAACCAAAACAAGATTGGGACTAGATACGGGTTAGTAGTTAAACTAACTACATTGATTTTAATTAAGTAATAATAATTTTGAACCGAAAATGTTAATAATTTAGCTTACAATTGTGGCATATGTGTGTGATGATTTCTTACAAATTATAATATATTTTTATCTTGTGAATTAAACGAACCTTAAATCTGAAACCTGAACAGTGATGTTTAACCGGAAAATTTATACCCATATTGATAATTATAACTTATTCATCGGGCATGTGATTAAGTATTATTACTCTCCTGATAAGCTAAACTTTATGACACATATGAACTTGATTATACATGAATATGATCTTGGGTGACATAGAAATGTGTGATTAATATTGATATATATATCTATTTGTGGTATCGACTGTGATTGTTGCTTGAGACTATGAATGTGTATGTAGAAGTGATAATTGGTTAATTAAGATTTCAGAGACTGTCAATTGGCATAAATGATCTATATTCATAGACTACTATCGATTATACTCAATTAATGATACATGAGTAGTATGATCCAGAAGATTGGATACTACAAATGTGAATTAAAGCTTCACCTATATAAATGAGATGAATAGATCACTGCAGTGTTAACTTGTAGCATTATAAATGTATACACAAATACAGTGAACTGCATACATTCTTGGGACATAAATTGATAGGCTGAGAATCAAATTATAATAACTGCTCAAATTATTGTATTTTGATAAAGGGGTCGGGTGGAAACTGGTAGGAGGGGAAGATAGTGTTATGGCTACACATAAATACACAAAGAGATATATAACAAAGGAAGGGGCCGGGCAAGAGCCGATAGGAGGGGAAAGACGGTGTTTTTTTAGAAGGTAAATTTTGGGGTATCCCAGAGGCGCTACACCCTTCAGTGACGGTCAACAAGCCCTCCAGACTAATCTCCTATATGTCACACCTCATGAGATTCGAACCGGTGCCCATTGAGGAGCAAACCCAACAGCTTACCATGTGGACACATGAGCGGACAGGGAAAGACAATGTTATTACTATATATATATATATGTGTGTGTGTGTGTGTGTGTGTGTGTGTGTGTGTGTGTGTATTTTGTGTGTGTGTGTGTGTATTACTGTATATATATATTCCTTCCAAAAGGATTTGAGCCCAAATCCTTCCCACTCAAATTCAACTGTCCGACATTCGAATATAAGATCTGCTCCGTTAAAGTTGATCTATATTATTTCAAGCATATATAAACAAAAAAACAAGTGTTTTAAATACTTTTTTCCCATCCATCAAGAGGCGCAAAATGGACGGCTGAAAATAGTGAGTTGGTTAGATCTATGTTTTTAGACATACAAATTCTCTATCCGGCCATCTCATTATGATCTAAACATTTAAAAACCCCTACAGACCAATTTTTTTTAGGTTCAAATGTTCTACACCATAAAGAGAATTAATGATTATAAGAGTCTGATCGTCCTCCGACATTCGAATACGAAATCCACTCCATTGAAGTTGATCAATATTGTTTCAACTATTTATAAACCAAAAATTAAGTATTTTGTATATTTTTTGCTCATCCAGCAAGTAGGGGAAAAACAAACGGCATAAATAGCGAGTTGGTTAGTTTAACGGTGTGGAAGATTTGAAGCCTAACAAAAATTGGTTTATAGGGGTTTTTAAATGTTTGAATCATAATGAAATGACCGGATCGAGAATTTGTATGTCTAAAGACAAAGATCTAACCAACTCACTACTTTCGGCCGTCCATTTCGCCTCGCTTGATGGATGGGCAAAAAATATTAAAGGCACTTGATTTTTGCTTTATAGACACTTGAAATAATATTAATCAACTTCAACAGAGTGGATCTTTTATTCGAATGTCGGAGGGTCAAATTTGAGTGGGAAGGATCTGGGCTCAAATCCTTTTGGAAGGACACAAGTCTCTCTTTATATATATAGTAAACAGAGGAAGAGGCCTGGCGGGAGCGGTAGGAGGGGGAAGACGGAATCTTACACTTCATTTGTGATTGTATATGCATATGAATAATTTATAGTGTGTATCTTATTAAATATGATATGCCAATGATGTGAAGTGTGACATGATTATATGATATACAAGTACGTTTGTGATTTATGTATCATCTGGAGGTATAAGTATGAGATATGTGTGTGTAGACATAAGATGAATTCAATAATTAGCTAAGTCACTAAGATAAATTATTTTATATAACTCATAATCCATATAAAATGTGGAATAAAAATTCAAAAAAGTTAAATAGAATTAATGATCATAAGAGTCTGATCGTCCCCGTAGATTATGAAGATCATTATCTTGATTGTTAAATTATGAAATATCTTTGATTTTCTGTTTCTCTTGATCCTTTAGATTTGCTCGTATTACTTGAAAATCATGCTACTTATGGATTCTGTATATTATTCTGTAATTCTCTCCTGACTCTACTTACTGAGCTGTCGAGCTCACTTCCTCCCAGTTTCATGTTTTTTAGGTCGCGACGAGGTGAGGGCCCAGCTCCAATTATAGGTTTTTTTGTTGAGAACTTCGCTAATAATGAAAGTATTGAAAACATAATTATGTGTTATTACCTGTAGAAGTTTTCTTGTTGTGCATGTTCATAATCTTATTCGATTTGTACTTATAGCATGTGTTATATTTGTTAGATGTACTTATGTAGAGATGAGTTAGTTATGATGACCATGATAAGTTGGAGTTATAGTAGTTCTACATTATATTGTGGATGTCAAGAGAGGTATTTTCGAGCATATGTTTATTGTGTATCCAATAAGTAGGCGATTTCAAACAGAGATTGTTATGTGAAATATAAGTAGGTCGTTGTGAGCCGAAATTATTATGCTGTATTATGGCAGACTTATATTTTTAGGGGAGGTGCTGTCAAAATTTTTGAGAAATTAAAAAAAAATATGATTAAATTAGGAGTTATTAGACTAATCTTACAATTAGAAACTTAAACCTTCACAGAGTAGAACCAATCTGATGTCGCATCCTTCAAGTTGCATGGAAAGGCAAGACACATGACTGGGTCATTGCGGAAGTAATTCATCATTTTGTGTCGGAAGTGTCAGATGTGCTGGAACTGGATTGCTCACTTTGGAATATGTGTCGAAGGTGGGTCGAGAATTTTCTCGAAAATTCACACTCCTGGATATCTTTGGAGAGAGAAGAGTCATAGATGTGAGTAGTTGGGATCAGGTGCTGAGGCAACTTGGCCTCCATGATATTTTTCTGGATCAGCTCGTCGAGGGCATGGAGATTCGAGGATCCGTTGCTCTCGGGGTCGCCCCTCACTTGTGTTGAGTTATTTTGGAGCTGTAACTTGAGTCTGAAGCTGTTGGATGAGTAGTTTTAGTTCCTCCCGCTCACGATCGGATCGTAGTTGATGTTCCTTTATTTGTTCTCTCATCATGTAGAGCATCTGGAAGAGCTGGTCTTCTTGTTACTGAGACAGCTGGACATTGTCGGAAGATTCCCGAGATGGAGACCGTGTCTTCGGTACACGGTTGATTGATGGTGGGTACGGAGGCCTTACTCCTAGCAGTTGCGACGGCCTTGCCCTTAGAAGTTGCGTCATTTGGCAATTCTCTTTCGTGGGGCCATCGTTGCTCTGGAAGAGGATCTTTGAGGAAGGTTATAGGGAGAGAGATCTTGAGTGTAGGGACTCAGATCTCACGAAAGTACTAAAATATAGTAGAGATTTTCCGACATGAATGATTGAGCGGTCATTTTCGCACAGAGGAATAAAATTAACGAAGAGATTCGACACAAAAAAGCAAGAAAAGAAACATGATTTTTAAAATGAAAATTCAATTGGGAAAAAACACAAGGAGGAGAAAAAGAATTCACTATTTTCAAGAGGTTATAGTGAACTCAGTAGATGTATACTCTGCTTACAATCTCTTCGTCCTGTCCTCGTGCGATGATCTGGCAGCATAACTGACTCCGCGGATCATGGGAGTCTTGCTAGTTGAATTGAATCAATGAGGTCGGCTACTGTGGGTATCTCACTTGGAGCGAGCGAGAAGAGTTGTCTCGGGAACGACTGGATGGTGCTCAGTAAAGTGCTCGGAGTATGGGAGTTCTTGGGGTGGCGGTCTCCTCGGAAGGAGTGATGACTTCAGGAATAACTGAGTGATACTCAGAAAAGTGATCTGCGTGAATGTCTTGTCGTCTGTCTCGAGCGATTCTGATGAGGTGGGACACGTATCGTGATCCTAATGCAGATAAAAATCTGATCATTATAATGAGAATATTCGAACTGGTAATATCGAGAGCATTATGCTCTAACCGACCTAGGTGAACGGGTTGAGGGGCGGGTTATGCATAGGGTGGACAACGGGACGAATCGGGTTGATTCGTCCCGTCTGGCAAACGAATCCCGGACGAGACGGGTTGGACCCGTCTCGTCACGGGTTAAACGGGACGGGTTGAAATCCCGGGTAACGAATCGGGTCTCCTGACCCGATTCGTTACCGGATTCGGCGAGACGGGTTGGACCCGTCTCGCCTATTTTTTTTTTTTAATTCGAAAATTCATAAAATTTAAAATTTAAAGTTAAAAAGAAAATAGGAAAAAATAGGAAAAAATAGGGAAAAAAGAGGAAAAAATTTTAAAAATTTTCTAAAATTATAAAAAAAAATTGAATTGATTTTCACTAATTACAAGTTTTTTTGTAAGGCAAATTATTTTATTAATATAAAAAAATCATATACATTGCTCATCACATATACAATGTACATAAAACTCATCTCGTATACATAACAAAACTCTGGTGCTCATCTCATACAATGTATATAAAAAACTCTGGTGGTTCTCTATTCGTCATCCTCGTCTTGTTCAAAATCTTCATCCAGAATAGCTTTTCCTTGTGTGCGTCTTTCTGCATCGAACCAGTCCTTTAAGCAAACCGCCATCTCCAAGTGTTTCGACGTCAGCCTGCTCCTCCAGGGTGTCAAAACTCTACCACCTGCAGAAAACGCGCTCTCGGACGCTACTGTAGAGGCCGGAAGTGTTAGTATATCTCGGGCCATGGTAGAAAGAACAGGAAATTGTTTTCTCTGTTCTTTCCACCACGACAAAACATCAAATATTTCCCATGGTTCATCATCATTTTCATTTATTTCAGCAGGCATTGTGTTCAAATATAAATTAAGTTCATCAAATGAACCTGCTCCTGAAGAGTGTTTCTTTCTAGTATTAGAGGAAAGTATACTTTTAAAATTAGATAATCTTTTACCTAGACTACTAGAAGAAGTTTGTGATGGTGTAGGTGCCCTAAATTCAGAAGAAGAAGGTGGAAATAACTCATCTCTGTACAATGAGTACATTTCTTCTAAAAGAGATCTAATTTCTAAAAGTAATTTATCTACATCTTGTTCATAATTTAAACATAAAATAAAATTAGATAATAAAAGTTTTAAATTATCTATTTTAATTCTAGGATCCATAATTGCAGCTAAGTAAAATAAAAAAGACATATTTTCAAAATATTTTCGAAATTTTTCTTCCATATCATGTATAGCCTCTTCAAGACTATCATCATCTCTATATGCAGCAAATACTTGAGCAATTTCATTAAGATTATAAAAAACTAAGTTACATGTGGGATAATACGTACCAGAAAGTGCTTTTGTGGCAGTGTCAAATTTTTCTAGAAAAGTACAAAAATTTTCATATAATTTCCACTCTTCATTACTAATATAAAGAGATGAACATTCATTTATTGTAAAAAATTGAATTGCTTGTTTAAAAGGAATGCAATCTTTAATCATATAGTAGCTTGAATTCCAACGAGTTTTCACATCTGCTTGGAGCAGTTTTTCCTTTAGTCCACATTGTCGGCAGTAACCTTTAAAAGATTGTCTCCTAGGTCCACTGTGTTTTATATGTAAAATAATTTCTTTAACTTTATAAATATATTTGTCTAAGAGTTTTAGACCATCTTGTACACATAAATTCAATATATGGCAAACACATCTAACATGAAAAAGTTTACCATTTAAAATTGGATCTAATATCGTTTTCAATTGTCTTATTGAAGCAGTATTTTCACTTGCATTATCAAAAGAAATAGAAAATATTTTATTTTCTATACCATAATTTCTACAAGTAAGAAAAATTGAATTTGCTACATTTGTAGCAAAATGTTTCTCAGAAAATTTAGAAAATGATAAAATACTTTTTTGTAAAATCCAATTTTCATCAATAAAGTGAGCAGTAACACATAAATAATGAATAAGATTAAGAGCTTCCCATATATCGGAAGTTAATGAAATTTTTCTAGCATCACTAGTAAAAAGAGCCTTCAAAATATTTTTTCTATTTACAAATAAATCTTCAATTTCTCTAGTTATAGTTTGTCTGCTAATTCTCTTATAATCAGGAGCAAAAACAGATTTAAGATAATCAACTAATGCATCTGATTCAGTAAAAGAAAATGGAAGTTCTGCTCGAACAATAAATTCAGCTAACTTATGTTTATTTACTTCAGGCTTATATCTCCAAGTGGAGAGTGTGCCTGAATCAGCTAATATTTGTGCTTGTTGTGGTGGTAAACCGTGACTTTTAGCATGCTTTTTTTCATAGTGTTTATTAAGAACACCTGTACCGTATCCTTCTTTATGATCAAATAGTTGATGACAGTACTTACATTCTGCCTTTCTTCTACCTTAAACAATTTTTAAGACAAAATGGTTCCACACTGCAGAAGTTTTGACTCTTTCTTTAGTGGTTGTGCTTGTGCTTGTGCTAGTTGGTTCAGGTTGTTGTGTTTCTGGAACTATAGTGTCATGCTGTGTTGGTTGTGTATCGCGTTGTTCTTGTGTTTCAGTAAAACAAGGAGCTAGAGATTGTGCGTGCATTGGTGATGTTGACATTAAAAGTTGAGAATATGAGGCATATTGAGGAGGGAAGGAAATAGAATGCCGACCTGTACCACTATCACTGGCATATGCAGCATGTGTATATGGTGCAAAACCACTGTAGTCAAATGCATAGCTTGACGAACTGTGATAGGGAGCAAATGCGGATGTTGGTGGAGCATAGCTGTATGGTGGGTAAGCGGTATATGCTGACGATGAGCTACCGCCAACATCGGTGTAAGGTGTGGCAGCTGACGGATTGTGTGTTGATGAAGAGCTACCACCGGCTTCGGATGAGGAACCGCCAGTACTCCAGTTCGGCTCCATTAGACTAGATTGAAAGTTGGTAGAGATTTGTAATTGTAAGAGAATAAGAGTGAATTAGAGGATGAAAATAGAAGAGAGAGAGTTGAGATGAGGTGAGAATGTGAGATGAAAATGAGTGAGGGTAGAGGGTATTTATAGAGGATTAGAGGTTAGGGTTTTTAATTTTTTTTTTTTTAATGGGCCAACGGCTCATTTTTGAGCCGTTGGGGTGAAAAAAGAGGGTGCCACGTGGCACCCTCTTTTTTCACCCCAACGGCTCAATTTTGAGCCGTTGAGGGTTTAAAATAAAAAAATTTTTAATATAGGGGGCGCAGAATAATTTTCCCCTCTAACGTTCTTAAAAAATTATTGGACTAAAAAAAAATAATAATAATAAGGGGGGTCGGGGAAATTTTCCCCGACCCGACTCGTCCTGTGATTCGTCACGGGACGAATCGGATTCGTCCCGTGACCACGGGACGGGTCAACCCGTTTGGACCCGCCCCTTAACGGGGCGGGTACGGGTTGACCCGTCAACCCGTCTGTGCGACTCCGACGAGTCGCACAGTACCCGCCCCGGTGGCCACCCCTAGTTATGCAGAAATGTTACAGCTAGCTGCAGGCTGCATTTATTACATGTTAGATACAACAAAAAACAGTGTGAACTTACCGTAATATCCGGTGTGGCTGTCTCGTAATAGCCAGCGTGCATCCCACGTTGTTGAGCGAATCATTCTCCCGTGGCACTCCCCGTAATTTTAAGAAAAAACTTGTCCATACTGGTAATATGAGAATTCATGTGGGTCTCGGGAAAATCGTACTAGTTTTTTTCCAGCGAGGTCAGGCTTGTGAGCCCGGGGGCGCGAATCTCGGGAAGGGCCCCTCATTCAAAACTTTGGGGCCCACTACCATCTGTGGCTCCCCCCCACGTGCTGCTTCCTCCGCCATCCATCATCATCAAACTGGCAAGTCCCCGACCGACGTGACGTCTCGATCACAGCCAGCCCGACAGCTCAGAGCCCACCACGCCTCTCGGCAGCGGTGTCAGCCCACAGCGATCGCCGATTGGACGGCCGCTGAATCCACTAACTCTCTCTCTTTCTCTCTCGCTGCAGCACCCAGGCCCAGCCCAGCTCTCGCGGTCACCGCCCACTTGCAGTCATCCCTGTGCCCACGTCAGCACCAGTGTGCACACGTGCCGAGGCGCTCCCGGGGCGATTAAATCGCCCCAAGGAATTGACTTTTTACCCCACCCTTCAGTTCACCTGTACACATACGGAAGGATTTTCCCTCAGATTTCCCTGCATTTTGGAAGTACACTGAGTAAAGATCTTTTACCCAGATACCAAAGGCTAGTGCAAGTACCATCCCTTAAAATCTGACTTAAATAACCTTTCCATTACAGACAAAATTCTCTGTGTTAAAGGGAGAAATAAGGAAACATATCGAGGGTAGTTGTGTCATTTCTTATGTATGAGAAAGGGTGGTAGGTACCATCCTAGGACTGAGCCTATCTGCTCTTTTGGGTTGAGGGAGAGAGGAGGGGCTCAAGGCTCTTGTTGCAGAAGGGAATTTGGTGGTGATGTTGACAAGAAAGAGAAAGGAGTGGGTCTCTCTCTCACTGTCAGCCATATCTGGGAGAAGAGTGCTGGTGAAATAATGAGGACATTTGGAAAGGTTAAGGATGGTTCACATAATAACATTACTTTTTGCAATTAACTCAATACATACTTGATATTATCAAAAATTTAATACATTATTCACTAGGTAGCAGGTAGATCGATGCTCGATTGGGAGCATGAGAGCTCTCAAGATAGGGATGTCCTTGAAAGGAGGAAACAACTTCATGAACAATCGAGTGACCTCGGAGGGAAGAGCGATCTCAAAAGGGTGCTCGATTTTTCTCAGTTTCGGTAAGATGCTCAGACTTTCTTTTGATCCCGCAATAGACCTGCCGGTACGTCGAGTTTGTTATTTTTTCAGGATGCTCTTCACTAGATGAAACACACGTGACAACCCTGATGAAGATCAAAATCGAACTGCTACATCAATTCAAGAGATAAATAACTAGAACTCATCCATCAAGCAATTAATGGTGCAATTCATGAGGATCCCACATCTGTGTCTCTTGAATAGACATGCCAGTGAGATAAAAATGACGTGAAGAGTTTTTCTTTACCAATATGTTTTTTTTGGTTCTTTTTAATTTGGCATTTAGTATTATGAAATTTCTAAATGCCTTTCAAAAAGGACTACTTTTGTGGTTTGCCAAATTTCATGAGGGAGCTGGTTTCTAATAATGTCAATACACAGTAGTTTCCACTAAGCAACTATATATCCATAATCTAAAACTCCAAATATTTTCATGATATGCAGAGGTGGAAACTATTTTTAAACACTTTGATGAAGATGGTGACAGTAATGGTCACAGTATAGATGTACAACAGTGGATAGAGGTATTGCAGTGGCGATGTACGTAGGAGTTACTGAAACAATGGAAATATAGAGGTTGAAGCGTTGTTTGAGAGAGTGACAAAAGAAGGAAAGATGGAGCGTGAAAAAGAGAGAAGATAAAGAATAGAAGAAGAGAAGGGAAATTTGAATTAGTTCAATTTCTATTGAGTTTGGTGTCTCGAGAATCTAAATACGTTTCACAATCAATATTTTCATGTAAGTATATATTTTGGGACTCATGAGTTGCAAAATTTGAAACTGAAATTCTAAATTTTGCTAATGTTAACACCAAGTGAGCTCTGAGAATTTAGTCACTTTTACTTGAAAGAAATCCTATCTTTGAGATAGTTTTAGAAACTTCATAATCTGATGCACCAAATATTAAAGGAAAAAAAAAATATTGAGTCATGAAAACATTGTAAAAGTAATATGATGTTATATCAAAATGGTTAAAGCCTTGGATATCCACCCATAACTCTAATGATGTCAACTGTTGATTAGTGAATATCTATGATTATAATTAAATTATCATAAATAGTAAGAAATAGTTTAAGTTTTATCCTTTTTAAAGAAAAGATCATAAACTTACACTATCAGAGAAGATAAATTATGACTATAAAGTAGAAGTGGTCACTTCAAGTGGATGTGTCCCCTGCATTGCTGGATTTGTGCTTTGTTATTATTGCTATATCTTTGCAGGATATTCTAGAACGTAATATTTTCATTGTAAAGCGCTTGCTTGGCGTGTCAGAGGAATTCTCAGCCTTAATGATGAGGCTAATTAAGAATCTAACTATGATCATCCCAATGTTAGTGTTTAGCATGTTAACTTGAGGGAGCTTCTTCATTAATTGGGAAACAAGGCTTGTTTGTGGTTGTGCCTCTCTCTCTTTTTGTTTATTTAACCTATGCAACTAATTTTATAAAGAATAGTACTCCCACTTGTCAAAAACAGTGAGGAACTGATCTCAAACACTTCGGCTGAATTCTCAAGATACTAGAGTACAGAGCTGATCTCATGCATGCTTAACTCTGCCCAAAGATTTCAGCTGTTTCTATTGAGACGAGCATAATTCCGCTGAACTCTAATTTGGAGATATCATGTGGAATCATTTTTGAGTAACTACTTGTGTACCACTTGTCTTAACTAATCACCTATTTTTAAACACTTGAGTGCTTTAGGGAGATAATATGGAAACAAGTATTCATGTAAGATACTTATGCTATTCATTATACCATACATATACTAGTATATATGTATATGGGTTTAAATACACACACATGCATGTTGACCTTTTTTTACCATACCCCTACCATACTTATTGGTACAAGTACTTCATGAAGGGAGAGAGATGGGAACCTTACTTATAGGAGTAAGGTATATGTATAGAGAGATGATGTTGGGGGGCACTTGGCATGATATCATTAAGAGAAGGGAAGTATAAATAGGGTGGGAATAGGGAGAGAATTCTCATTTGGTAACACTCTTTATTTCTCTTCATTTCAAACTCCAAAATTCTCCCCTCGCTTCATTTTGCAGCCGGCCAAGGCCAAAAACAGCCGGCATCCCATTTTCCCCTCCATTTTCTTCACCCACACACACACACTCTCTCTCTCTCCCCCTCTCATTCCCTCACAAATCTTTTCCATCATTCCTTTATACTAAAAAGACTTCTTTTACCTATTTTTTTTCCTCCAAAGACCTAATAGAATATGAAAAAGTGGTGATCTAACATCACCTTAGAGGAAATTCTTGAAGACAAGATTGGCCTAGGTTAACAAGTTAGGAGGGTGAAATTAGTTGAAAAAGATAAGCAAATCCTTAAGACTACTATATCCTCTTATACTCTTTAAACAAGAAACTAATTATGATGTTGTTTTGGCCTTGTAAACTCTATTATAGCCGGTGACCAAGCTTGATAAGGGGATATTCTCTTCAAGGATGAGTGGAACATCCAAACCCCAATATAATAGTAGGCAGTGTAAAGCTTGAAATAAAGTGGGAATTTGCTAAGTTATAGGTGGACGTGAAATTGAACGATAATGCATGTGTATGGTTTATAGACTTTATGTATACATTATAAACAACCTTATGTTAATCATGTTGTAACTATTTTCATGTATGCTTACCATTGTGCATGATTGATAGATTTTATTGTGTGTATACATGGTAGTCAACCACATACCTTTTAAGAAGACATAGTTTTATGGATAAATATAATACTTGATGCTATGCATATATATATATGACTACACATATATTAAGATGATATAATATGTTGGTTATCTTGAAAAGGCTCACATGTTGTTAACTTAGCAAGTGGTTACTTACACATGTTAATGACTTCCATAATGTTGGCAAGATGTAAAATTCATGAAAATTATTTATGTTGTCATTGCTCTATAAATCCTTGCATATTGTTATTACATGAAGGATATAATTATTGTATTTTTGGAGGAAGGGACCGGGTTGAACCGGAGGCGACCGAAGGGGAGAATATACGATAATGTATAGGAGGAAGGGACCGAGTTGAACTGGAGGTGACCGAATGAGAGAATATTACGATAATGTATAGGAGGAAGGGACTGAAATCACCTAGAGGGGGGGGTGAATAGGTGATAGTGCTAATCTAAAAACTAAATGCGGAAGCTTAAAAACTATTTTGCAACACACTTAATACAACCAACAAGTGTAGCCGAATTCCCCGTGAAGGGCTCTGGACTAACTCCTCTTGATTCCCCTAGATAAGGGTTGAGGTGCTATATGAAGCTCTTGTGGTTAAGTATAAGTGAGGCACACACAAATAAGCCAAGCATATAAGGATGATAAGCAATATGAAATAATGCAAGGCACAACTCAAGCAATATGAATGATATGAAAGATGCAATGCTCAACACAAATAAAGGAGAAAGAGTTAAGAGATAATGGATCAAACGCAAACACAAAGATATGTTTCGAGGTTTGAGCCCCTAGCTCTACGTCCCCGCCTTCACCGAGAAGGATTTCTAATCCACTATACTCCCACCGAGGGAACCTCCACCGAGGAGGATTTATACAACAAGGGAGTACCGAACTCCTCTCTCAAACACCACCTCACAACCGAGGGGTAGGCCCGTAGCCAAATAACAACCAATCCACCTCACACTTGAGGGATACAAACCAACTCCAACTCCACCTCAACAAGAGGGAGTAAACCACAAATCTCAACCTCTACCAAAGAGGGAGCAAACACCACTCCTATCAACCTCACCAAGAGGGATACAACAAAGCAAATGAGGGTTTACAACTTAGAGGCTACAACAACCTCAAACACTTCTCTTTTCCACAAACAATGATCCTAATAGAATAGGATAGTATGATAGCTCAAGAGTGGAAAAACTAGGTGTTTGGAAAACAAAAACTCAAAGAAATAATCTTGGGAAAACTCTTGAAGATAATGGAAATGAAGAACAAACACAAATCTCCCAAAATTCTATTTCCTTTGATTTTTTCAAAAACCTAAAACAAATAAGATGAATCCTTTTAGCACTAAAACTCTTTTGAAAACTTGTTTAAAACAATAGAGAAAGTCTGGAAATTTTTGCTCTAAAAATCTTAGTTAAAACCCCTAAGAAATGGGGTATTTATAGGCCTCTCCAAAATATAGCCGTTAGGCTGATCTGTCAGCCTGACAGGCTGGCGGTCGACCGGCCGGTCGACCGCCAACAGTCATAAATATGACCGTTGGAGCAATCCGATCGACCGCCCGGTCGACCGCCCAGATACAGAGCGCAAAGCTCTCTGGTCTGGTCGGCCGACCGGCCGACCGGCCCTGTGTCTGCCAGACGTGCACAAGGCTGTGCACGTCGGTCGACCGCAACGGTCGACCGGCCCCTGGTTCGGTCGACCGACCTGGCCTGTCAGCCACTGTCCTGGGTCAGAAACTGGGGTTAAAAATAATTTTAAAAATCTTTTAACTCTTCTAAAAAATCCCCAAAAATAGTTTTAACATTTTGCATTGATATATAAACATGTGATAAAAGTTTCAACTCAAATATCAAGCAATTCAAACTATTTTTGTGTTTTATCATTTTTACCAAAAATCAAAACTAGCATTTTGTCAAACTTGGATTTTTCAATAGGAAATCTGATTTTTCCTAAAATACATTGAAATACAAAAACATGATATTAAAACACATTAAAGCATGTTGCATATGGACATAAGTCCAATATACAAGAAACAAATATATATCATAGTTTTTGTCTTTAATTCCAAAATAATGTTTTGTTAAAAATACCAAAACATTAAAACACATGAATAGGTATATCAAACTAAGTTTGTATAAGAAGTTTAAGCATGTATGTATATAGAGCACATCTAATATACATAAAAACCAAGTAAACTTGTTTTGATCATTCTATTCATGAAAACCAAATCCAAAACATAAATCTTGTGTGTGTTGTGCACTTGAGCATATCAACTATTCTTATCTTTACAAATGGATCTAAAACACACTAAAACTAGGATACCTAAGTCTTCTTGATGATCTTCCATCTTCAAGTTGACTCGATCCCAAACGTGATCCACCGAGTGCAAAGGTATGATCTTGATGCTCGGGCACGGGAATCACCATGTGAAGGCTTCCAAACTCCTCTTTTTGAAGCAATCACCAACTAATATCTTGTTACATGATCTGAAACTAAAATCACACGATTATTAGTAAACATAACTACATGAGTTAATCATCATCAAAACTAGAGAGGAAGGCCTCCGGGCCAACAATCTCCCCATTTTTGTTGATGACAAAACTCATGGAGTTATATATGCATGGATTAAAGTTAAGCTTCAAAGAAGCTTCCCCTTAACTCATGCATAAACAAATAAACATAAATATGCAATGAATATGAAACATGAAACATGCATAGATATGCATAAACAATAAAAGGCTCTAGTACCAATGAAATTTTCAAAAAAACAAATAAACATGCTCTAGATACCAATTAAACTTAATATATGCAAAACCATAAATATGCATATAAAACTCAAACTCAAAATCTTTCTCCCCCTTTTTGTCAATCATCAACAAAGGGGTAAAAATTAAAACAATAAATTTTTCTCCCCATTTGTTCGAAACAAAGAATCAACAAAGGGATCAAAAACAATAAAACAATGTTCTTCCCCTTTTTGTCTAAAACAAAAACAAAGTCAATAAGGGGTGACATTAAACATGATACTAATTAAAAAATATGTCAATGAAGTGCCTCTTGATACCAATTTTAAAATAATGAAAACAACATCTTGATACCAATTGAAATAATTGTTCATTTTAAACATATGATATCAATTTAAAATTTTTATTTTCTATCATAAAGTAAGGGAGTGGAAATACAAATACTAATAAAAACGATGCATGGGCTTGAATTAAGATACCAATTGAAAATTAAATCAATTGAAACAAAGTTAAAGCTCAAGCACTAGCATGAACAAGATATATATGTATGAAAAATTTAATACCAATCGAAATTGATACAATTGGAATTGAAAGCATACATACATACAAACATATATGAGTATACAAGAAAGGTCAAAATTGATACCAATTGAAAGAATCCAATGATACCAATTGAAACAACAATCATAGCACATGTATACCTCATATCACAACGAAGAATACGAACTAGTTAAAAGAAAAATTTTGTTAATTAGTACGAAATCCTTCAAGCAAGGAATAAAAACAAATTGTTTTTCATGAAATAAGAAATCCACATGATATCAAAACACTCAAGTCAATTAAGCATAAATATGACTCATGAAAACAAAACATGAGTAAACAATAAATGTGAGTGTACAAATAAGATGTGAAGATCACAATCATAAAAAATTGTTCCATTAAGCTCAATATTCCTTGAAACAAGAAAATCATCAAAACTTATTTAATCTTCAAGGTATATGTATGTCTTATACAAACTAAAGTATACATACATATCCAAACACAACGAGTCCACAAAGATATATGCGTGAAGGCACGTGGCTCAAAAGGATATACATGTATATCTAATAGTTTGGACAAGATAGACATATACATGAAGTTTAAACATAAACACATGAAAACATGAATAACTAAATTTTCATCAAAACAACTTTCATTTCAATGTATATGTATGATTTGTCAACACAAGAAGTATACATACATATCCCCAAACACAATTGAGTCCATATAGAAAGATTTGCATGAAAAGCAAATGACTCAAGAGGTATACATGTATATCTTAAAGTTTGGCAAAAATAAACATATACATGAAATGAAAAACTCATAAGACAAATCCAAAAAAAATAGGAATACAAGTTTAAAATGCATGGATCATCAAAACTAGAATATACTAGCACTTCTAATGGGAACAAATAAGCATTCAAGCTCAAACATATATAGATTTATTTGTGGCCCACTATATGCACAAATATATACCTAGTTTTAATGAAAACTAACATCTAAATATGTAATCAAATCATTAAGCATAAAACAAGACATAAATAAACATGATAAACATAAACATGATTATTATGGAAATCCACATGTTATTAAACCTATGATAAATATGATAGCTAAACAAATGGTGAGAACACAAAATAATAGTCCATATTAAACATGGGTGTCTCAAATACTATACATGATGTCAATGGTCTAATAAACATGGCATTTTCATAATGATCATATAAACAACAAAACATGCTACAAATAATGAAATGGAAGGCATGTAAACAATAATAAGGAGTTAGGAATCGTTACAAAAAACCTAGAAGGCAACTCTCCTTGTCTCCAAAACATGGTGGTCCTCTCCACCAAACATCCCTTGAAAGTGATGTATCCAAAAGGGTTCTCTTTAAGCACGGAACGCATCCACTCCAAGGTACGGCTACTCTCACGTAATGTGAGAGCCCACACCTACATCAAAAATAATAGGAGGGGGGGTCTTTGGTACCCATATCTTATTGGGTCCATGGGGGTTAGTACCTTCTCTAACCCAAACAAAATTATTTGCTACATTAGAAACATGTATACGATCATAGCAAAATTTAGCAAGGTGGCCCTTACGTTCACAATGTGTACAAGTATACACATGAGCATACAAGTGATGATGGTGTCCGTGAGGAGCATGTGTATGCCGTGGAGGGTGTGCATGAAAAGATGAAACTTGTTTCTTTCGAAACAAAGATTCCAATCGTGTATGGCTCTTGGCACATTGGCTCAAAGTGGAGCCCTAACAATCTACACTCTTCTTTAATAAACAAATATCATCATTAATCCTAGAAGAAGAGGTACATGCAATAGGTATGCTAGGTGAAACTACACTAGCATGGCAAACATGAGAAACAATATCATTTTTTAAGGAATTATTTTTATTTAAACAAATTTCTAATTCTTTTGAAATAAAATCAATTTCTCTTTTCAAAGAATCATTTTCTTTTAAAACAAATTCTACTTTTGAAGACAAGTTTTCATTTTTCTTCAAAATTATTTCACAATCATTTTTAGATTTTAAAAACTCATTTTCTTTTAGAACAAGGTCTAGTTGAGATCTCAATGAATCCCTTTCATTATAGACCTCAACCTTCTCTTGCAAAATCAAATCAAGTTTAGAAGACAAGGGAGTCATTCCCTTGGACCATGTGGTATTGTGAATCGGATTCTCCACTAGATTCCTCCGGTTTGATAGGCAATTAAAGCTTGGAGGTGGTTGCGGTTGTCAACATGTTCCACACTGCAAATGCGGAATCAAACTTAGAAGCAAGCAAAAGATATTCTTTAGGAAGTGTGCTTCTAATGGCCTCAAGGGCTTGTGCATTGGCCCCTACATGCTTGCTATCACTAAGGAAGGATTCCTTGGTAATGGCAAGGTGAACCTTATATCCTAGGGTTTGTAGGTAAATGGACATTCTAGTCTTCCAAACAAGAATGTTGGAAGGGTCAAACATAGGTGGGGTCATGAAGTCCATGGGTATAAACTATATGTGTGCAAACAAGCAAAATGTAAATGATAGATTAGCAAACAAGGATCTCACTCCAAGGATGTTAAGCCTAAGTATCAGGAGCGTAGGCTCTGATACCAATTGAAATCACCTAGAGGGGAGGGTGAATAGGTGATAGTGCTAATCTAAAAACTAAATGCGCTAAATGCGGAAGCTTAAAAACTATTTTGCAACACACTTAATACAACCAACAAGTGTAGCCGAATTCCCCGTGAAGGGCTCTGGACTAACTCCTCTTGATTCCCCTAGATAAGAGTTGAGGTGCTATATGAAGCTCTTGTGGTTAAGTATAAGTGAGGCACACACAAACAAGCCAAGCATATAAGGATGAAAAGCAATATGAAATAATGCAAGGCACAACTCAAGCAATATGAATGATATGAAAGATGCAATGCTCAACACAAATAAAGGAGAGAGAGTTAAGAGATAATGGATCAAACGCAAACACAAAGATACGTTTCGAGGTTCGAGCCCCTAGCTCTACGTCCCGCCTTCACCGAGAAGGATTTCTAATCCACTATACTCCCACCGAGGGAACCTCCACCGAGGAGGATTTGTACAACAAGGGAGTACCGAACTCGTCTCTCAAACACTACCTCACAACCGAGGGGTAGGCCCGTAGCCAAACAACAACCAATCCACCTCACACTTGAGGGATACAAACCAACTCCAACTCCACCTCAACAAGAGGGAGTAAACTACAAATCTCAACCTCTACCAAAGAGGGAGCAAACACCACTCCTATCAACCTCACCAAGAGGGATACAACAAAGCAAATGAGGGTTTACAACTTAGAGGCTACAACAACCTCAAACACTTCTCTTTTCCACAAACAATGATCCTAATAGAATAGGATAGTATGATAGCTCAAGAGTGGAAAAACTAGGAGTTTGGAAAACAAAAACTCAAAAAATAATCTTGGGAAAACTCTTGAAGATAATGGAAATGAAGAACAAACACAAATCTCCCAAAATTCTATTTCCTTTGATTTTTCCAAAAACCTAAAACAAATAAGATGAATCCTTTTAGCACTAAAACTCTTTTGAAAACTTGTTTAAAACAATAGAGAAAGTCTGAAAATTTTTGCTCTAAAAATCTTAATTAAAACCCCCAAGAAATGGGGTATTTATAGGCCTTTCCAAAATATAGCCGTTAGGCTGATCTGTCAGCCTGACAGGCTAGCGGTCGACCGGCGGTCGACCGCCAACGGTCATAAATATGATCGTTGGAGCAATTCGGTCGACCGCCCGATACAGAGAGCAAAGCTCTATGGTCCGGTCGGCCGACCGGCCCTGTGTCTGCCAGACGTGCACAAGGCTGTGCACGTCGGTCGACCGCAACGGTCGACCGGACCCTGGTTCGGTCGACCGCACGGTCGACTGACCTGGCCTGTCAGCCACTGTCCTGGGTCAGAAACTGGGGTTAAAAATAATTTTAAAAATCTTTTATCTCTTCTAAAAAATCCCCAAAAATAGTTTTAACATTTTGCATTGATATATAAACATGTGATAAAAGTTTCAACTCAAATATCAAGCAATTCAAACTATTTTTTGTGTTTTATCATTTTTACCAAAAATCAAAACTAGTATTTTGTCAAACTTGGATTTTTCAATAGGAAATCTGATTTTTCCTAAAATACATTGAAATACAAAAATATGATATTTAAACACATTAAAGCATGTTGCATATGGACATAAGTCCAATATACAAGAAACAAATATATATCATAGTTTTTGTCTTTAATTCCAAAATAATGTTTTGTTAAAAATACCAAAACATTAAAACACATGAATAGGTATATCAAACTAAGTTTGTATAAGAAGTTTAAGCATGTATGTATATAGAGCACATCTAATATACATAAAAACCAAGTAAACTTATTTTGATCATTCTATTCATGAAAACCAAATCCAAAACATAAATCTTGTGTGTGTTGTGCACTTGAGCATATCAACTATTCTTATCTTTACAAATGGATCTAAAACACACTAAAACTAGGATACCTAAGTCTTCTTGATGATCTTCTATCTTCAAGTCGACTCGATCCCAAACGTGATCCACCGAGTGCAAAGGTATGATCTTGATGCTCGGGCACGGGAATCACCATGTGAAGGCTTCCAAACTCCTCTTTTTGAAGCAATCACCAACTAATATCTTATTACATGATCTGAAACTAAAATCACAAGATTATTAGTAAACATAACTACATGAGTTAATCATCATCAAAACTAGAGAGGAAGGCCTCCGGGCCACAATCTCCCCCTTTTTGATGATGACAAAACTCATGGAGTTATATATGCATGGATTAAAGTTAAGCTTCAAAGAAGCTTCCCCTTAACTCATGCATAAACAAATAAACATAAATATGCAATGAATATGAAATATGAAACATGCATAGATAGGCATAAACAATAAAAGGCTCTAGATACCAATGAAATTTTCAAAAAAAAAACAAATAAACATGCTCTAGATACCAATTAAACTTAATATATGCAAAACCATAAATATGCATATAAAACTCAAACTCAAAATCTTTCTCCCCCTTTTTGTCAATCATCAACAAAGGGGTAAAAACTAGAACAATAAATTTTTCTCCCCATTTGTTCGAAACAAAGAATCAAAAAGGGATCAAAAACAATAAAACAATGTTCTCCCCCTTTTTGTCTAAAACAAAAACAAAGTCAATAAGGGGTGACATTAAACATGATACCAATTAAAAAATATGTCAATGAAGTGCCTCTTGATACCAATTTTAAAACAATGAAAACAACATCTTGATACCAATTGAAATAATTGTTCATTTTAAACATATGATATCAATTTGAAATTTTTATTTTCTATCATAAAGTAAGGGAGTGGAAATACAAATACCAATAAAAACGATGCATAGGCTTGAATTAAGATACCAATTGAAAATTAAATCAATTGAAATAAAGTTAAAGCTCAAGCACTAGCATGAACAAGATATATATGTATGAAAAATTTAATACCAATCGAAATTGATACAATTGGAATTGAAAGCATACATACATACAAACATATATGAGTATACAAGAAAGGTCAAAATTGATACCAATTGAAAGAATCTAATGATACCAATTGAAACAACAATCATAGCACATGTATACCTCATATCACAACGAAGAATACGAACTAGTTAAAAAGAAAATTTTTGTTAATTAGTACGAAATCCTTCAAGTAAGGAATAAAAACAAATTGTTTTTCATGAAATAAGAAATCCACATGATATCAAAACACTCAAGTCAATTAAGCATAAATATGACTCATGAAAACAAAACATGAGTAAACAATAAATGTGAGTGTACAAATAAGATGTGAAGATCACAATCATAAAAAAATGTTCCATTAAGCTCAATATTCCTTGAAACAAGAAAATCATCAAAACTTATTTAATCTTCAAGGTATATGTATGTCTTATATAAACTAAAGTATACATACATATCCAAACACAACGAGTCCACAAAGATATATGCGTGAAGGCACGTGGCTCAAAAGGATATACATGTATGTCTAATAGTTTGGACAAGATAGACATATACATGAAGTTTAAACATAAACACATGAAAACATGAATAACTAAATTTTCATCAAAACAACTTTCATTTCAATGTATATGTATGATTTGTCAACACAAGAAGTATACATACATATCCCCAAACACAATTGAGTCCATATAGAAAGATTTGCATGAAAAGCAAATGACTCAAGAGGTATACATGTATATCTTAAAGTTTGACAAAAATAAACATATACATGAAATGAAAAACTCATAAGACAAATCCAAAAAAATAGGAATACAAGTTTAAAATGTATGGATCATCAAAACTAGAATATACTAGCACATCTAATGGGAACAAATAAGCATTCAAGCTCAAACATATATAGATTTATTTGTGGCCCACTATATGCACAAATATATACCTAGTTTTAATGAAACTAACATCTAAACATGTAATCAAATCATTAAGCATAAAACAAGACATAAATAAACATGATAAACATAAACATGATTATTATGAAAATTCACATGTTATTAAACCTATGATAAACATGATAGCTAAACAAATGGTGAGAACACAAAATAATAGTCCATATTAAACATGGGTGTCTCAAATACTATACATGTATGTCAATGGTCTAATAAACATGGCATTTTCATAATGATCATATAAACAACAAACATGCTACAAATAATGAAATGGAAGGCATGTAAACAATAATAAGGAGTCAGGAATCGTTACTAAAAACCTAGAAGGCAACTCTCCTTTTCTCCAAAACATGGGTCCTCTCCACCAAACATCCCTTGAAAGTGATGCATCCAAAAGGGTTCTCTTTAAGCACGGAACGCATCCACTCCAAGGTATGGCTACTCTCACGTCATGTAAGAGCCCACACCTACATCAAAAATAATAGGAGGGGGGGTCTTTGGTACCCATATCTTATTGGGTCCATGGGGGTTAGTGCCTTTTCTAACCCAAACAAAATTATTTGCCAAATTAGAAACATGTATACGATCATAGCAAAATTTAGTAAGGTGGCCCTTACGTCCACAATGTGTACAAGTGTACACATGAGCATACAAGTGATGATGGTGTCCGTGAGGAGCATGTGTATGCCGTGGAGGGTGTGCATGAAAAGATGAAACTTGTTTCTTTCGAAATAAATTCCAATCGTGTACGGCTCTTGGCACATTGGCTCAAAGTGGAGCCCAAACAATCTACACTCTTCTTTAATAAACAAATATCATCATTAATCCTAGAAGAAGAGGTACATGCAATAGGTATGCTAGGTGAAACTACACTAGCATGGCAACATGAGAAACAATATCATTTTTAAGGAATTATTTTTATTTAAACAAATTTCTAATTCTTTTGAAATAAAATCAATTTCTCTTTTCAAAGAATCATTTTCTTTTAAAACAAATTCTACTTTTGAAGACAAGTTTTCATTTTTCTTTAAAATTATTTCACAATCATTTTTAGATTTTAAAACTCATTTTCTTTTAGAACAAGGTCTAGTTGAGATCTCAATGAATCCCTTTCATTATAGACCTCAACCTTCTCTTGCAAAATCAAATCAAGTTTAGAAGACAATTTTTCATTTTCTTTATTTAATGCAAAAGTCTTCTTTTTCAAAACATTATATTTTTCTATTAATTTTTCACAAACAATAGATAGTTCTTCATTTAAGGTATGGCATCAACATAATCATTTGAAGAACTAGCATCATCATCATCATCTAAGTGGGTTTCCGAGTGTACCTCAAGGGAGTCATTCCCTTGGACCATGTGGCATTGTGAATCAGATTCTCCACTAGATTCCTCGGTTTGATAGGCAATTGAAGCTTGGAGGTGGTTGTGGTTGTCAACATGTTCCACACTGCAAATGCGGAATCAAACTTAGAAGCAAGCAAAAGATATTCTTTAGGAAGTGTGCTTCTAATGGCCTCAAGGGCTTGTGCATTGGCCCCTACATGCTTGCTATCACTAAGGAAGGATCCTTGGTAATGGCAAGGTGAACCTTATATCCTAGGGTTTGTAGGTAAATGGACATCCTAGTCTTCCAAAAAAGATGTTGGAAGGGTCAAACATAGGTGGGGTCATGAAGTCCATGGGTATAAACTATATGTGTGCAAACAAGCAAAATGCAAATGATAGATTAGCAAACAAGGATCTCACTCCAAGTATGTTAAGCCTAAGTATCAGGAGCGTAGGCTCTGATACCAATTGAAATCACCTAGGGGAGTGAATAGGTGATAGTGCTAATCTAAAAACTAAATGCGCTAAATGCGGAAGCTTAAAAACTATTTTGCAACACACTTAATACAACCAACAAGTGTAGCCGAATTCCCCGTGAAGGGCTCTGGACTAACTCCTCTTGATTCCCCTAGATAGGGTTGAGGTGCTATATGAAGCTCTTGTGGTTAAGTATAAGTGAGGCACACACAAACAAGCCAAGCATATAAGGATGAAAAGCAATATGAAATAATGCAAGGTACAACTCAGCAATATGAATGATATGAAAGATGCAATACTCAACACAAATAAAGGAGAGAGAGTTAAGAGATAATGGATCAAACGCAAACACAAAGATACGTTTCGAGGTTCGAGCCCTAGCTCTACGTCCCCCGCCGCCTTCACCGAGAAGGATTTCTAATCCACTATACTCCACCGAGGAGGATTTGTACAACAAGGGAGTACCGAACTCGTCTCTCAAACACTACCTCACAACCGAGGGGTAGGCCCGTAGCCAACAACAACCAATCCACCTCACACTTGAGGGATACAAACCAACTCCACTCCACCTCAACAAGAGGGAGTAATGTTGGTCCAAAGGCCATTAGCGCGATATTTTGATGATAACAAACCATATTTAGTTATGAGTTTTAACAATCTTGTTTAAAAGGATTTCAGGTTAAAACAAGTTGATTTCACGGCTCCACAATCAAGACTCACAAGTTTGGACGCCGCTAAAGATTTGCATTCCCAAGCCAAGCACGGTAGAAAGCTTCGGGATAAAGACAATGAAGAAAAGACCAAAGATTTGTATTTTACTTTTCTTTTTAGACATTTTGTCAAAACCTAGATGATAGAAGTAGATTATTTGGGATTATCATTCACACACACTTAGTTTGCTTCATGGCTTAAAAAGAATCTTCATTTCAGAATGTTTTGTCAAAACAAAGTTGGAAATTAGTTTTTAGAAATATCATGTTTTGGAAACCAGCTTTTAGAAAAAGGAAACAAGTTTTATTAAAGGATTTTTTTATCAAAATGATCTAACATGTTTGAGTATTGATCTATGATCATACTCTTAAGTATACTAGGACTAAAATATTATTTACAAAGTCCTTAAACCAAAAAGATCAGAACTTAAAACCCTTTCCCAGTTTTCTGCAGAATCTGTTTTATCAGATCTGACAGAGGCCTGTCGACCACCAGGGTCGACCGACGTGCACAACTGTGCATGTGTGCACGTCGGCCGACCGCTCGGGTCGACCGGGCACTTGTCAGTGCTTTCTGTTTGTTTGGGTCGACCGGGCAGTCGACCGTTTCCCCCAACGGTCAGAAATATGACCGTTGACGGTCGACCGCCGGGTCGACCGGCAGTTGTCAGAAAATCTGACAGACTTCAACAGCTCTATTTTCTGATAGATTTTTTGTTGGGATCTCACCCCAACGAATTTCTCTGGCTGTTACCTAGTCTTTTCATCCCCTATAAATAGGTGGTCATTTCAACATGATAAAAAACAAGATTTACATTTAATATTTACAAAGTTTTCAAAAGCCCTCTTTAGAAAAGATTTTCAAAGCCAAAATTTCCAAACACCTACTTGAAGCTAATCCCTCTACTTCACTCTAGTCTTTTGCACTTCACAATCCCAAGTTCTACTTCTACATATTGGTTATAGGATTGTGCTAAATGAGCTATTTTGATCAGTGTGATCATCTTTCTTCTTGAGCGAAGTTGTAGAGGCATCGGCCTTAAGCGAGCTAGTGTGCTCTAAGTGGTGTTGCGGCATCACGAGAGATAGGACAAGTCTGTCCTTGTATTGGAGATCCAGTGGGATCAACAATAGTGAAAATCCTTCAAGTGTGAAGGCGGGGACGTAGAGCGTGGCTCGAACCTCGGAAACATATACTCGTGTTTGCGTTTGCTCAATTTTCTCTAAACTCAAACTCTCTTTAATTCTTGCACTATTTATTGTCTTTTATATGCAAGTCCTTTTTAGTTGAGCTAATTATTAAGTAGAATTTTAATTCCGCATTATTGCCATATTCATATAGCCATCACCTATTCACCCCCCCTCTAGGTGATTTCAATTGGTATCAGAGCCTAACCCTACTATTTGATTTAACCACCTTAGGGAGATCCTTGTATTTGGCTATATCTTGTTGTTGCATTAATATTTGTTGTGCATTCTTCATTTGTATTCATGGCATCCATTGACTTTTCTAGCATCAAGTCCCCACCAAAATTTGATGGCTTGAACTTCCCTATATGGAAGTCAAGATGAACCTATTTCTAAAGTCCCTAGGAGTTAGGGTTGCTAGGGCTATAACTAAAGAATTTATAGAACCTTTCACCGATGAGAGAACATGGTCCGAGGACACCACCAAGGACTATGAGGCTAATGCTAGGGCTCAATATTCATTAACCCAAGCTTTAAATGAAGATGACCTCTCACGCATCATAAATTGTAAATCGGCATTTGAGGTTTGGATGTTTTGATTGTACTCATGAGGGAACGTCCCAAGTCAAAAGATTCAGATTGACTTTCTTCGTTCTCAATATGAGAACTTTTATATGCTTGAAAATGAATGCATTGATGACATGCTCACCCGTTTCACCAAATAACTAATGCCTTATCTTCTTTAGGTGACACGATCGACAATGACCAAAAGATTCGGAAGGTCATTCGAGCTCTTCCCAACTTGGGAAGTCAAGGCAACCACCCTCAAGGAGCTCAACGATAGGGAGGAGATGGACTTCTCCGGCTTCATCGGAAATCTCAGAGACACTGAGATGGAGATGAAAGTAAGAGAAGAAAGGGAGGCGCCAAAGAAGAAAGCACTCGCCTTCAAAGCCACTCCAACCATCCATGACGAGGAAGACTCATCGGAAGACTACGATGAGGACTTTGCCATGCTCATCCGGAAGGTGGGCAAAATATTTTACAAGAAGGGGAGACAAAGCAACTTCCGAAGAGGGAAACCTCAAGGAAGGTTTTGAAAGAAAAAGAGAGGAGCCGGTCCGTGCTTCCATTGCAAGAAGATCGGACATCTCATCGCCGATTGCCCCGCTCTCCAAGCTACCACCTCCAAGAACGCCCCAAAGAAGAAGAAGGCTATGGTGGCCACGTAGGACGATACGGAGTCGGAATCCGAAGAGGAGATCGACATCGCCAACATGTGCTTCATGGCACATGGGGAAGATGCATCAAAGGTACTCATTGAAAACTCCATAGAAGATTGATTGACTATGGATGAACTAGCACAATTTTTTGAAGAACTACAACATAGGTATGAGATTTCGCAATCTCATAATAAGAAATTAAAAAGAGAAAATGATTCTTTAAAAGATAAAATTAATATTATTGAAAAAGAGAAAAATGATATGTCTATTGCTTTTAAGAAATTAAAAATTGATTTTGAAAATTATAAAATAGCTTGTAAAGGAAAAACTTCTATTTCTTCATATAATAAAAATGATTTTGTTGAAATGCAAAAACGGGTTGAAGTTTTAGATTCAACTCTCAAAAAATGTGCTTTTGATTTAAACAAATTTGCATCTAGGTTTCCCAAAGGAGTAACCAAGGGAAACACTGATTGGTAGTCAGGAAATCTCGATCAACAAACACACTCACCATGCACATGCACGGAAACATGCACACTCACACAAGCATGCATTCATGTATGGTAGTGGTAGGATTTATGTTTGCACGCATTGTGGCCGCAAAGGCCATTTAGAAAATTTTTGTTATGCTAAACTTAATATACCAAGTAAACATGTTTGGGTTCGCCCCGGTACTAACCCTATAGGACCCAAGAAAATATGGGTACCAAAAGACCCACCAAACTTAAATGATACAGGTGGATCTTCATCCTCCAAGACTTAGGGGGAGACGGTGCCGGGTGGTGGATGCATCAAAGCTCAAAGAACACATCGCGCTTGCATCACTATCATGGAGGCACCTATTTTGGAGATTGCCCTCATTTGGTAACTTCTCCATTTAAAAAGTTTTAATTTTTTGGCTATATATACAAATGCATAGGATTGTTAGTTTACTTTTATGCTTCATTGACATATGTTAGTGTAAAGCTACTTTTCTATCATGAATGTGTATATGCCTTGTTCTAATTTTTGATATCTTATTTTTTATGTCACATATTTTGAATGTCCACATGTCTAGTTTTGATCATATATCTATATACACCCTTTTGTCAAAACTAAAATAATATTGTAAAATTCATGTTTAAAATAAATACATTAGAGATGGCAATTGCGCACCTCAACTCATTTTAAGAGGAATCTCGAGGATGAAGTTCAGAACCCTTCACCGGTGTTGACACTTGTAACGCCCCGATCCCAGGATACGGAGACGTTATGGCGACGTACATACGCGAGGTGAAAACAACCTCACGCGTACGTTAAGCCTCAGTACAGTACAATACCTCCATATAGATCTGAGGTCCAGCATGAAAGCAGTACAAGAATACCTGCGAAAGAGGTCTGCGATCATAACAGATATGAAAATAAGGATAAATAAGATAACAGAAATAAAGCACTAAAATACCTATGAATAGTCCTGATGCGGAATCTCCCATGTGACTCCAAGGCACTCTCTGAAGCTATGGTAACTCGGATCTCCAATCTGGGCATGCAAACCCAGGGTCGTCAGAAAGCGACCTAGTGAGTGGTAAAACTGAAGGAGGCAATAATATATAATAGTAATACAGGCACGATACTAATATATAATACATGATGTGGACAAGTGATATTCTCTCATAAGCATATAGGAAGCAGTAGAGATATAAAAGCATGTCATCTTTTAGTATCATCACTACCTAGCCGGTTATCATCAGGTCATGACTCTAATCATATCTAGTTTATATAATAAATAATGTTATCTACGGTGACGTAATAGCAGTGAACATGGTAGTGATGTAAATGAATATGCAGGTGGACATATGCAATATGAACATGCTACTGTGTTGACTCTAGTTACACATAAGCAATGCATAACAGAATGTTTATGAGGCAAGGTATACATGAGCATGAGTAGTATGTCACTATATGAAGTGTAATCAGTATCAAGTAGTGTAGCAAAGTCTACAAGTAACATGATAGCGGATACAATAACATGAACATGGATAGTACAAGTAAGCAAGATCACAGTGAACATGATAGTAGACAAAATGACAGGAACAGTAACATGTATCAGTAAGTCAAGTACAACAATAGCATACATGTCTGAGGCAAGTCATGTGATTGATACAATAGTAGCAATCAGTACCACCTGATATTTTAGTCACTCTCTTCCAGTGTCCCATACCACTGGCAGTTCATACTGGAGCCCGCACTCCAGTCGAACCCATCGGACATGGCCTACGGGTACCATATCCAATGAAGAGTAACCAAATAACAAGTGTTCCCGATGTCACTACTCTGTATACTGTTTTATTATGTTAATTGGAAACCCGTGGTCGAAGAGTTTCTTATCGGGTGGATGTATCCCGTGCATACCCGGGATCACGGCCTTAAACAAGCCCCTGGCTGCCAGGACCAGGGCCCTCCGCTAAGAGGGGAGCATGAATCAAGTAACAAGAGCTCATGGAGCAATTGGTAGGCAGCCCTCCTACCGTCCCCTGCAGTGGGAAAACAATATGGATCCAGTACATCACCCGATAAGATCTAATCAACCGTCCAGTCCCCCCAATACCAGTTAGCTTTATGATCTGTTATGTTCAAGTATACAATGTAACAAGAACAACTACCGTACATAATACGGGTAACATGATAACTGGACCTGAGCTCTGTTGATAGCGTAGAACAATATAACAAGAATCAGGAACAATATAACATGAACAAGATATCATGAACAATATACCGAGAACGGGAACAATAGATGTGGGCTTCCCACATATCGCATATCAACAGCTCGCATGTCCAGTAACAGAATACCCGTATCAGTAACAGGCAACAATCATATATCATGAATACGGGAGCATGGAACAATAATACATATAATAATCATGGTGTAACAGTGATATATAAACATGACATGCACGTGTAGCATGACATGCACGTGTAAACAGTGACATGCACGTGTAACCGTGATATGTAGATGAAATGCATGCATGTGTAACAGTGGATATGTAAACATGACATGCAGGTGTAACAGTAATATGTAGCATGACATAATATGAAATGCGGTAGTCCGTGCATTGGTCTAGCCGTGTACCAGTGTACATCTATGTGTATCTGTGTACATGAATCTCAGTATCTAGGTAAGAGTGAGAGGTATAACCGATATCTACATGCACTACGGTGTTTAGTGTACCAGTGAGTCAGTAAGTGTGACAGTGGAATAGTGACAAGACCTCGCATAATGAAGTACGCGTTCTTCGTGTCCATGTAGCATTAGTGTGGAACCATCCTAGTTATCCATGCCGTGACAGTATCTAGTGATTCTTGAATTGATCATCTAGCTAAATGTCTCGGTTATAACACATGCCGTTTCTCAAGTTAAGTTAGGAATTTTAACAGTTCTATTATTTAACCCATAATTACGGTTTTGTAACTATAACAATCAAACATAAATAAATAAATAAAATTTAGAAAAGGAAAACACTCACAAACTGGTTACAGGACTGTAGCTCTCGTTCCCACGATCGCAGCGGATCCAGAATCGCCCGAATCGGAGTCCGGATGCTCCCGATATCGCCCGAATACTAAAGGAATACACAGGGGTTAATTATGTAATAACTGAAAATATTCAGGGGGCTATTTGTAATTTTGCAGGGGCCCCAAAGTAATTTTATAAGATACAGGGGCTAAAGTGCAAAGTTACCTTTAATGGTCGGGTTTGGAGTGCAATTGGTTGGGTTTGGGTTAACCCAAAACCCAACCCTATTGGGTTTCTTCACCCAACAGAGCAGAGGCAGCAGCAGCCAACGGCTGCTGCTGCCGCGCGTGCGTCCGCCGCCCGCGCGCGGCCACGCCCGCCGCCCCCGCGCGCCCGGCCGGCGCCACTCGGCGCCGATCCAGCACCCCAGGTCGCCGGTCGGTACCCCCCTGAGAGAGAGTGGGAGAGAGGAACAGGGTGGGGGCTTGCGGCCCCCCCAACCTAGCATCGCCGGCGCCAGGCCGGCCGCCCGAGCCGCCGGCGCCACTGCCGGAGCGCATGGCCGGCGCTATGCCGGTCTCCCCCGCCGTCGGCCTCCTGCGAAGCCGCCGTTCAGGTCAGCAGAGCAAGAGGGAGAGGGGATATGGGAGAGAGAGGAGAGAGGGGCTAGAGAGAGAGAGCTTGTGAGAAGAGAGAGAGAGAATAGAGGAGAGAGAGAGAAAGAAAGGATTTAAAGGAGAGAGAGACGGTGGGTTGATTGAAAGAGGCGGTGGGGGAATAGTGAGGCGGTGGAGATGGCTTCGCTGGAAGAAAGGAGAAGAAAGGAAAAAGAAAAAATTAAAAAAATAATATTTAAGTATTATTATATTGGCAAATATTTGACCATCTCGAACAGTGCCCAAAAATTACAGAAAATAGAAAAATATTATCCTGAGACGTAAGATGAAGACGGTTTGCAAAAAACTCATCCGGTTTGCAAATTAAAAATCCCGGAGTGTCCCCCGATACCGGGCGACACCGGTTTGGCCGATTTTCGATAATTTCAGAAAACTCCCCAAAAATACCCGAACGTAGATACATGATTCTAAGACAAACACGTGAAGCCGATCTCAAAATACAACTCCATTTGTGAAATAAAAATCGGAAGGCCGGTAATCGTATCGGTCGACACCGACTACGGAGATTTTCCAAAATAATTCAGAAAAATTCCAGAAAATCCTGAAAAATTCTAAAATATTAGAAATAATTTTTGAAATTGAAATCAACTCAATCGGAACTACCACGGAGGTCAAATCAATTTTGTACATCGTATCGCGTACCGATACGGTGATACGTAGACCGGGGATCAGGGTGTTACATTTCTCCCCACCTTACAAAAAATTGCGTCCTCGCAATTTCCATTCAGGTGTAAGAGCAATATTTTCAACCCCAAAGCTAAAACGTTACGGGTCTCCACACACCTCCGCTGCGCACTCTGATATCTAGGAGGAACTCGGGATGAAAAAGTATGATAGTGACGAACCCTAGCGGATGGAAAGCAAGACGATGCAAGGGAGCGAGAGGAAATCGGATGTTCTGGTTGACCACTGGAAGGAGAAGGAACAAAACGAGTCAAGGAATGAATTGTCAAGGTCATGGTATTCTTGTACTCGTTGCTGGAACCCCAAATTCAGATACTGATTGTACTGTTGGTAAGAGCCCGAAGATCGACCCAGGTGGTTACCCACACTAGGTGTGAACCTTGGCTCTGATACCACTATGTAACGCCCCGATCCCAAGGATACGGAGACGTTATGGCGACGTACATACGCGTGAGGTGTTTTTCACCTCGCGTATGTACGTCGCCATAACGTCTCCGTATCCTTGGGATCGGGGCGTTACAACACTTAAAAAAGACAAGATTCTCATTGGTCCGAACGATGTCTAAACTTGTTGACATTTACAAAAGACAAGGGACAGACGAGCTGAAGACCAGTTTTCACCCACCTCCAAGGGACAGGGAAGCGGTTTGGACTCCACTGATCCAGCAAGCAGAACAGTGAACCCGGATTGTTTCTAAACAGACCTCAGTAGGTCTAAAATGCTAGCATTTAGCATTACATTAGCCCAAGGAGATAGCCTCGTTTGAGAGGCTAGCATCATCCAGAGCATCGCCAGGAAGCTAACTGATAGCTTCGCCGAAAACCCTCTTTTCGGACTTCGCTAGGAATTGCCTCTAGCTCCGCTATGAGCTTCAAAGCGGGCAGCTCCGCTATCAGCCTGCTATGGTCAACCTTTGACCAATCAAAATCTCCTGATGAGATCGGATTCAATCTAATCAAATCCAATCAGGATTCAAATATGGCAGGTGATTGCCGCAATCTCTTGACTCTCTTGAAACGAGTAAGAGGATCAGGGAGAATCTCCTAACAATATGGAAAGGATCAAAACAGATCAACCGACTTGCCATTTTCTAGCTCCGCAGAAGCTATCCTAGCCTCACAGTAAGGCTACTTTCCAGATTCAAACAGATTCGGTTCAATCTGTTTCCATATCTTCAAGGGGACGATTATACCCTTGCTCTCCCTATAAATAGCAAGCCCGTCAGGGGCACAAAGGAGAGATCGATCAATCGAGAGAAATCAACAGAGAAGGAGAGATCGATCAACGGAGAGGAATCAAGGAGAGACGCATGCATACGGGAGGACTCCACAAGCAGAGGCTTCTTCACAAGGCACCGCGTGCTCTCGAATTCAGAGACTTTTTAGAGAATTGCTTTCTCTAATCAGGGTGTTGATACCCTAACATCGTCCTTCTTCTCAAGGAATCTCCGGAACCAGGCGAGAAGGAATTCCTTATTGAAGGCGATTTGAGAAGCAGCAAGAGGGTTTACCAATCCTCTATTCTCTGATTCCCCGAACCAGGCGAGAAGGGAATCTCATCGCTCGCATCGTCAAAGGGACAAAGTGGTCGCGCGCTGACCAGACTCCTATCGGCACATTTCCCAGAATCTCTGAGGAGATCTACTTGTAATCTTTTGAGAATACTTGTAATTTAGCTCCTCAAACTTTTATTGTAAGTTTTTCCCCTTTGCAAACATAATGGAAAACAAGATGGCGACTCCGCTGGGGACTGTATTCTCCTCTGCTGAGAATCAAGTGTCGCAATGCGACGAACAGACCTTCGGGTCTATCTCTGAATTCAGAAAAGCCGGTGCAGCCAGATCTTCTCTGGCTAAATCTTCAAGCAAAGTCTCTGCGGAGACGGAAAAGGTTCTCTGCAAACCTGCCGCAGTTCTCTGGCGCAACAAGGAAACATGCCCGCAGCCCAGATCCTGCACTTCTGAGAACCTGGTCATCCAGATCGATCAAGGAAGATTTGAAGAAGTCCTCTCTGGGGGTGGCCTGATGCTTCGAGCACGGAAGCACAGGAAGGTCTTCATGGCCAAGGTTTCAAAATCAGAAACCAGAGGCAGAATCCTGCCAGCACCCCGCAGCCCCGCTTGTGGCTATTCAGGTTCCTTGCGAACCTAGGCGTCCCCTGTCAAGGCTGATATGGAAGCCTAAACAGGAGTCTTCAACCAAAGCTCCCGGAGTAGTCACGCCGAGACTGCGCCTCTCCCGCGCGAAGAAAAGGGTAAGATGCCCATCTGCCCTGACGATGCTGCCAGCCATAAAGTCACGACGGCAATCATACCGTCATCTGAATCAAAGGCAGCAAAGCCTCCTGTTAGCCTCGCTCGCACAAGCGAAGCTATTGTACCACAACGAATTCACTGGGTTCGCAGCCGCAAGGCTAAGACCGCAGTGTTATCTGAGGTTGATCCCCTTCGCAGCAGAATAGCGGGCAAAGCACCACAGCGTGCTCCGCTCCCGATTCATCAGGCACTAAGCTCGCACCTGTCGGCGAAGCTAGCGCCAAAGTACTATTCAGTACTAATCCCTTCTGCAGGGATAAGAAGAACGGAGCATCATCCCTTGTACGCTCCATAAAGGCCTCTCCACGGGGTTGTTCAGGCTCTGTTGAGCCTAACCTGCGACAATTCTTGACGAACAAGCGGGAATTGGAGTCTCTCCAAACCACCTCCCCCTGTTGTCAAAGAGGATGCCGACTTGTGACAATCCATTCAGCCCATTGTCAGCAATATCCAATCAAGGTGGCGCCTCCGCACCGTCAATCGGTGTTTGACCGGTTGTCCGCACATGCCATGAAGAGACATCATGAAAGGAGTGCTTCGCGAGGCCCAGCCTTCGCATCCGTCAACATGACCGGAAGAGGACGAGAGCGACACAGGAAGGTCATATATCTGATGATACCCCTTTCGGCTCCCCAGATCCAGATTATAGCCCGGGCTTAGGTGAAGTCTTGGTGCGCGAAGAAGGTGTTTTCCGAAACACCAGATCCAGGGTAGCGATACCCTATAATTATGAACAGCCTTCTTCCTCAAAGGCCCTGATCTCGCCACAGTCCAGGCGATCACCCCAATCATCTGATGGAGAAGAAGAAGACAGCGGGTATGCCTCTTCAGCAACGGTCAGTTCTGTGCGAACAGACAAAGCATCGGTTAATATGGCCGATAACGCCAATGACGACCTTCGTCAGCGTTTGGAAGCTCAGGAGCAGACCTCTAGAACTCAGCAAGAGGCCCTGGACAATATTCAACAGATGCTCGCTCAGCTCCTCAGCAACCGGATATGATGATACCGGGGAGCAATCATGAGGAGGGACATCTCAGCAATGATCCGCCCAAGACGGAGAAATCTAAGGGAGGCTCTTCCCTGGATGCCGAAGTCCTTAAAGGCCTTCAAGCTCAAATCGCATCCCTATCTCAGAGGGATGAATTAAAGAAGGTAGGGCAGTCCGTCCTTATCCGCTGGAGTGGGATTCGGTGCCATATCCACCAAAGTTCAAACCACCAACGTTGCATACGTATGATGGTAAGAGCTCACCCAATCAGCACATCTACTATTTCCGGTCCCAGACCGGTAATGTTCTAAACAACGACGCCATCATGGCTAGGTTGTTCATCAGCACCTTGAAAGGGGTGGCATTCGACTGGTTCCGAAGCCTTCCTCAGGACTCTATCAATTCCTGGATCGACCTGAAAACTCGGTTCCTCTCTCGCTTCTATGAGGATGATACCGAAGTGACCATGGACAAGCTCCTTTCCACTGTACAGAGGAAAGGCGAATCTGTCCGTGAATACATTGAGCGGTTCAGAAATCTATCTCTGATGTGCCCGGCAGGGATGCCATTACCCATGCTCTTACAGACATGCAGGCACAACTTCTTGGATCAAGTAGAAGTCCGCATGGGGGCTGTCAAAGCCCATACTTGGAAGGAATTGGTCGAAACAAGCTGAGATAGCCGAGAAATCGGCTAAGAAGTTCGAGCCATCCGCCCCTAGGAGCAAATGGGGCGCGAACAACAAAGGGCGTAGCGATCTCCCGCAGTCTTCCCAAGCTAAAGGGAAGGAGATTATGTCCGTCGAGCTGACCGGGGACATGCAGTCAAAGGCCAAGAAGAGCGGCGTCAACAGCCAAGAGCCCAAGTTTCCTCCGAAGCAGTACTCCTTCAGAGATGACCAGGTGGTCACGATATTCCATCTGCTCCACAAAGGGAACAAAATGAAGCTACCGGATGCTCGGCGTCCCAATGAGATAGGGCGTACAAACGACCCTAAATACTGCCTCTACCACAGGATGATCCACCATCCTACTGACAAGTGCTATGTTCTCAAGGATAGAATTCAAGCTTTGGTCGACGCCGGAGTCCTCACATTGAAGACGGAACAGAAGAAAGTCACTGCCAATATGGTGACTCTTGAGTTCGGCACTGCCCAGAAGGTCACAGTTCCTGACGGGACCTATCCAGCCCCACACCGCGGTTGGAAGTCAGGCATCCTCCAGCCATGACTCAATACAACAAGGGTCTCGTCCCTTTGACATTGGAGACAGGGGAAGTTATGTGGATACACCCTGACCTCGTCCAAGACGTACAGCGGACGTCGAAGGACTCCAGCAAAAAGGGCAAGTCCTGCAATGTCATCTCTGTCCTGCCAGATGATGGTAATCTTACTTCGGCTTCCCTCAGCGATTCAGAAGAAGAGAAGCATGCCTGTACAGCGCAGGCAGATGCACCTCAACAGGCAGGCACCCGGTCTGGAAAATCATACTTAAGGCAGTATGACAAGTCTACTGACGAGATACAACAGCAAACGACGTCAGTACCAATGCCGGCATCCACTCCAGTCCTGACCAAAGGGAAGGAGAAGCCTAAGGAAGTGCGGTTCGACCATGTGTTGAAGAAACCGCCAGGCCAAGGGTTAGCCACGCCCTTTCACACTGATATATGGCCCATTTAGCCAATATCCCGGCTCGTATCACAATACACGAGCTCCTTCGTCTCTCTAAAGAGACAAGAGAGGCACTCAGAGATGCGCTGGCCGATTCGGAGTCCTTTCTGACATGCATGCCTGAGGTTCTTGGTGATGAGATGCAGCCTTCCTGCTCAGAGTGCCATCACGCACAATCCAAGGTGCCTGCTATTACCTTTACGGCGGAAGATATGCTTCTCAAGGACAACAAGCATGATCGACCTCTGTACTATACCGGATATATCGGTTCAACATGCATTGAAAGAGTACAAGTCGATCCGGGGTCTGCACTCAGCATCATCCCAAAAGACTCCTCTATTTCCTCGGCACAGGTTGTCCGCAACCACCACTACAATATATGGTTCAACGCCGGGAGCAGCCATCCGCTTGGAAAGATTCGGCTCCGCTGCAGAATCGGAAGCCTGAAGTCAGAGGTGACATGCTATGTCATTGATGCTGACACATCATACAACCTGCTACTAGGACGACCTTGGATCCATGCCAACTGGATCGTTCCTTCCACTTTCTATCAGTGCTTCAAGTATGTTGAAGATGATGCGACAGTACGAACTGTCTTCGCTGAAAAGCAACCCTTTAAGGGGGTGGAAAACTACTTCACTGATGCTCTCCTATATCAAGAGGCTAGTGGAACGCCGGGAGAACCATTGCCAGACGATGATGAAAGTGGCAATGAGGCAGATTCGGAATCTGAAACGGGCATGTCGGCCATTCTGATTGGCGAGCCAATTGTAGCATGCTTTAATGATCCCCGATGTAAGATCCCTTCTGATGAGGAAGGCGAATGGATAATTAATGATAATATTTCTTTTGATTATCCTGCGAGCATCGAGTCGATTAAATCCATTATGGATGGCTCTCTTCATATGCCCGTACATGAGTCGAGTGTGGCTAGTACATCCGTGGAAGCCATAGAAGGGGCCACGCTGGTAGTCCCTCCGTCCAAGCAAGGTCAGTCGCCGATAATCTTCGGCAGAGCCCGGCCAGGGAGATTCTCAACTACAGACTCAAGCTCAGAGTCGGATGCTCCACAGTTCTTTCATTACGCGCCATCAGCGCGCCATATTATGAAGAAGATGGGTTACAACCTGAAGCAGGGAGCGGGCCTAAACTTCGGAAAAGGAAGACGCAGCTTGATGCGTAACTCCGTCCCAAGAGGAAAACCTGCAAATTACTATGATAGTACACGCAGGGGGTTGGGTTATGTTACACCCACATCATCAACAACGGTTCAGGACAAAGGCGATGGATCGATCCCATCACAGTCGGCCTCATCCTCTGAATGGGACTCTGATGTCAGCATAGGAGGAATATTCGAAAGCCTCATGACTTCAAGCAGTCAGTTGGAACCCGCAGAGGTTGCCAATGGAATCATGGGCCCAGCAATTAAGTCTCCAATGGGAAAAGCGGTTTGAGCTGCGCGAGCCGCCTACCGAAGACAAGGTGATCCAGGTCAACTTGGGTAGTCAAGATCACCCCAAGCCTATTTTCATAAGTGAAAGCTTATCACTCATCGAAAAGGAAGAGCTGATAATACTCATAAAAGAGTATATAGATGTTTTCGCCTGGAGCTATGAAGACATGCCCGGACTTGATCCACAGGTCGCTATGCACCGTCTAAACATCAAGCCCGACGTTAAGCCAGTTAAGCAGCAACAACGTCGGTTCCGCCCGAACATCATGGAGGCTATTGAAGCCGAAGTTCATAAGCTCATTGCTTGTGGCTTCATCCGGGAGGAACAACATCCAGATTGGGTGGCTAACATAGTCCCCGTCCTCAAGAAGAATGGGAAAATACGAATCTGCATCGACTACCGTGATCTCAATACGGCCTGTCCCAAAGATGAATTCCCACTGCCGATCACCGATGTCATGATCGACAACACATGCGGATTCGAGAGGATGTCTTTCATGGACGGCTTCTCAGGGTACAACCAGATCAAGATGTATCCTGATGACGAGAAGCATACTTCTTTCCGAACGCCATTGGGGGTATACTGCTACACTGTAATGCCCTTCGGACTGAAGAACGCCGGAGCAACCTACCAGCGGGCGATGAGCATGATCTTCCGCGACCATCTCCGAAAGACGGTGGAATGCTATGTTGACGACATTGCCGTCAAAAGCCGCAGCAAAATTGAACATCTTCGCGATCTGAGAACGATGTTCGACATAATGCGGGCTCATCTGCTGAAAATGAACCCGACAAAATCCTTCTTGGGAGTGTCCAGTGGCAAATTCCTTGGGTTCATTGTCACATCAAAAGGGATCTATCTGGACCCAGACAAAGTCAAAGCCATACAGGACATGCATCCACCGAGGAACCTCAAAGAGCTCCGAGGCTTGCAAGGCAGATTAGCCTACATCAGAAGATTCATAGCAAATCTTTCGGGCCGTTGCCAGCCCTTTACCCGTCTCATGAAAAAGGGTACTGCCTTCATATGGGACCAAGCTTGTCAAGAAGCTTATGAAGACATTAAAAGGTATCTCACAAAACTCCGGTCTTAGTGGCCCCTACATCAGGGAAACCATTCTTGCTTTATGTAAAAGCTCTGGACTATTCCCTCGGCGCCCTCCTCGCTCAAAAGGACGACAATGGCCACGAGCAGGCCATTTATTATCTGAGCAGGACTCTCATAGGAGCGGAATCTCGCTACAATCCTATTGAGAAAGAATGTTTAGCTCTCGTCTTCGCTGTCCAGAAGACGCGACATTATTTGGTTGGCCAAAACCATACATGTCATCTCCAGGGTGAACCCTTTACGTCTTCTCATGACGAAGCCAGGGTCGCTGAATTTAAGGTTGGCTAAATGGGCACTCCTGTTGTCTCAATACGACATGACCTTTACTCCTCAGAAGGCAGTTAAAGGTCAGGCCCTTGCAGAGTTCTTAGCTACTCATCCAGTTCCAGAACATTCAAAACTTCACGAAGACATCCCTGATGAAGTCTTCGAGTCTAATGCAACCTCAGCAGAGGAAGTGTGGCAGATGTTCTTCGACGGAGCATCGCGGATGGGCCCCAAAGGGAAATTATTGCCGGGGTGGGGGTTGTGTTCATCTCCCCACAGGATCATATCCTTCCCAGAGCATTCTCCTTGACAGAATCATGCTCTAATAATGTAGCGAAATACAATGCTCTGCTCATCGGTCTCCAGCTCGCCCATGGAATGGGGGTACGCTACCTTGAAGCTTATGGCGATTCAAAGCTGATCATTAGCCAGGTAAAAGGCGAATATGAAGTCCGCCATGAGGACTTGGTGCCTTATTATCATACAGCCATCGAATTGGCTAGCTTATTTGAAGGCTTCTACATCGGGCATGTGTCCCGATCTCAAAATACCAAGGCGGATGCTCTCGCTGCATTAGCGACAACGCTAGCCTTACCGGCCGACACCGAGTATCACCTCACAGTCGCAACCCGGCATCTCGTATGCTCCAAGCATATGCTAAAGATTCAAGAGGTCCATAATATCTCCGTGGGTCTTGAGCCGAGGGATTGGCGCTTCCCTTTCATTGACTACGCTCTGCACGGTCTGCTTCCAGACGATCCCAAAGAAGCGGCGTCCATCAGACGAAGGTCGCCGTCCGTTTCTACTATGATCCCACTTTGAAGACACTCTACCGTCGTTCATATGACGGTGTCCTCCTCCGTTGTCTCTCTCATTCAGAGGCACAGGAAGTGCTTAAAGAAGCACATGATGGCATTTGCGGAGCTCACCAGCCGGGTCCAAAGCTTAAAGACAGGCTGCACAGACTTGGGTACTACTGGCCGACCATGATGGCCGATGCCACCCAATATGCACGAAGGTGTAAGGCGTGCCAGGTCCATGCAGACTTCATACACCAACCTTCGGAGTTACTTACCCACCTGTTGCTTTATGGCCATTTGAAGCATGGGGAGTCGATGTCGTAGGGCCAATCAGTCCCTCTTCGGCAAGAGGTCACCGGTTTATCCTGGCAATAACCGATTACTTCTCAAAATGGGCAGAGGCCACACCGTTGGCCGAAGTTAAAACCTCCAATCTGGTTAGCTTCATCAAACACCAGGTCATCCATCGATTTGGTGTACCCAGACGGATCATCCATGACAATGGTCCCCAGTTCGTAAGTCAAGGGTTCTATCGGTTCTGCGATAAATACCGAATTCAGAATATGGCTTCAACCGCCTACAATCCTGCCGCCAATGGCTGGCAGAGGCATTTAACAAGACAATCATCAAGCTGCTCAAGAAGTTTGTCTCCTCGAACAAGCGAGATTGGGACGAAAAGCTCGGTGAATGCCTTTGGCCTACCGGACTACGGTTCGGACACCGACAGGCAATACGCCTTTCTCCCTGGTATATGGGTGCGAAGCGGTCATCCCATTAGAAATCCAGGTGCCATCATTGCGAGTAGCCCTGACTACTAAAATGACATCAGAAGACAATGATCGCCTGCGTCTTCAAGAGCTCGAAGCCCTGGACGAGAAGCGGCTGCAAGCTCAGCAACACATCGAGCTATATCAGGCTCGGATGTCAAAAGCCTTCAATAAGAAGGTCAAGCAGAGAGTCTTCCACAAAGGAGACCTAGTCTTAGCCATCAGACGACGATGATTATGACGCACAAGACCAAAGGCAAATTTCAGCCTAAATGGGAAGGACCGTTTGTGATAGAGACAGTCTATTCAAACGGAGCATACCGCCTTACGACTGCAGATGGCGACCTCCTCATGATGCCGATCAATGGCAAGTTCTTAAAAAAGTACTATCCTTAATCAAGGATCTTGCTCTCGATCAAGTTAACATTACACCTCTGATCGAGATCCGCGCGTCCGGAATGCGCACAAAGAGAGCCTCTCTCTTTCTCCAAGCATATCAAACCTGTTGATAGCTGGGGGTTTGCTTAAAATCCCAAGGGACCTGCTCCCACTTGATTCCCTCTCCAGAATCACCTACCAATTCTCATCCATAGAATGGTATGACCACATATATTCCGCTGTTATGTTAACATTAAACCTATGACAGCAATCCCCTCGTTTCTCCCCGAGATAACGAGACCTCCAAAATCACCTACCAATTCTCATCCATAGAATGGTAGGACTACATATATCCCGCTGTTATGTTAACATTAAACCTATGACAGCGATTCCCTCGTTTCTCCCGTGAAAACGAGACTATCCCAAACTCCATTGCTATTGAGCTTAGTGGCGTCTCAATTGGTTACGTCATCGCGACCTCTGAACCAGTAGACGGCTAAGTCTCAATCCCGAGTCCTGTTGACATTTACAAAAGACAGGTCTCGATACTCGTTGACATTTACAAAAGACGAGTATCACCTATTTTGAAGCTTGGTGGCTTCTCAACCAGTTATGTCATTGCAACCTCTAAACTGGCAGATAGCCAAGTTTCATCTACCATTGAACTTAGTGGCGTCTCAATTGGTTACGTCATTGCGACCTCTGAACCAGCAGACAGCTAAGTCTCAATCCCGAGTCCTGTTGACATTTACAAAAGACAGGTCTCGATACTCGTTGACATTTACAAAAGACGAGTATCATTCATTGTTGAGCTTGGTGGCTTCTCAACCAGTTATGTCATTGCGACCTCTGAACCGGCAGATAGCCAAGTCTCATCTACCATTGAGCTTAGCGGCGTCTCAATTGGTTACGTCATTGCGACCTCTGAACCAGCAGACAGCTAAGTCTCAATCTCGATGCTTGCTGACATTTACAAAAGGCATGTATCTCCCTTTTAGCCCCGCAATGGGCTAACCTCGAGACTGGCAACATCTCAATTGGTTATGTCATCGCGACCTCTGAACCAACAGACAGCCATGCCTCATTATCCAAACAAACAAAGACGACAAAAGAAAGAATTTTTATTAAATTCAAAAGGATGGGATACATGGAGGAGCCTATAGGCGTACATGATAAGATCGGATCCGATCTCCAAGCGAAGCTAGCCTCGTCCTCCTGTCATCAGCAGCCTGGGCCAGCGCCTGTGATCTTAGCTCAGCCTCATCGAAGTCCACCGCCTGAGCCAGACGAGCCTCGACCTCCGCCAAAGTCGCCCTCTGTGACGACTTCTGCGCCGCCAGTTCCTCACTTCGAGCCCTGAGCTGCTTAAGCCGCGCAGACTCTTCATGACGCATCTGTGTAGCCTTGGATAAGAGGAGATTTACCTTCCGGATCATCTCTTCAGCCCTCTTAACCTTATCTTCAGCATCAAGAAGAGCACTGTTGGAAGCGTCAATTGCACTCCCAACCTCTGCCTCCTCTGTCTCCAAGGACCTCAAGTCAGAGGAGATAGCCTCAGCAGCCTCTTGAGCGGCGAGCTGAGCCTCGCGCCTCTGGGCGACAAGACGTGTGAGCCGTTCATCAGCCAAAGACGCTGCGTCGGAACAATGGAAATGGCGCCATTCCTCCACGTCCTTCTCAAGGTCATCTACCAGGAGCTCTAAAGCAGCAGCTTGATGGTACCCCTCAAAGTCCCGGATACACTCAATGCCACGGGAGAGGACCATCTTCAGCTTCGAGAACGGCACAGGCGAGCCCTTCAAGACGAGGCCGATAGTCTGCTCCAAGCTGTTATAGAAGCTGTCGACCAGATTACCGATGAAGTCATTCTCAGCTTCATCAACCCTTGAGACAACCTCGGAGCAGTTTACCATCCCAGTCGACACCGCCGCAGAAGAAGAAGCGGGAACATCGACAGCAGCAGGGCAAGCCAAAGGCGACCTCGGTGGAGTCCTCAGCGACACCAGCACGCCAGCCACCGTGGAGGAAGGACTGGCAACCACCTCCTGAGCAACAGGCTCAACCACCAGCGTTGGAGAGGTAGGGCTCACAATCACCCTCAATGCCGTATTCGGCAAAACAGTCTGCACCTCACTCGTTGATGTAACTGGAAGTGAGGATACCTCCGGGACTGCCGCCCCTTCAGCCTCTCGCCTTTCAGCTGACGTGGGTTGATAAGAAGGCAGGTCGCCATACAGCGCATCCAACACAGCAGCGTCTGCCCCGGTCGAAGCGCTCATATCGCCCCTTGACCCTTCAGGGAAACCCGCCGCTTCTTTCGAAGCTGATGCACCTTGGGGACGAATACCTGCAACAAAACCAAGGTCAAAAAGGAGACGCAGCAAACAGGCGAGGACCAAGAGATCTTAGTCTTACCGAAGGCCGATGTCACCTCGTCAGCCGCATCAGAATCCAGGGGTCCCATCGGAAAGTTCTTACCAGACTCAACGCGGATAGCCGGCCCGCTCGCGATTCCTCCGCAGACCACCCGATAGAGCTGGAGGCCATAGGACTTCCTTTAGAAGTCCCAGCGCCCGACGGGCCATTGTCGGCCGCATCACCTCCAGATTCCTTCGAGCGAGTAAAGGAACCAGCTGCAGCTCCATAAGCAAATAGAGGATCATACTGGTCCCCTTGCTCCCCATGCTCCTCAGCTCCTGCAACAAAAAGCAAATGATGAGTTATTTAAAGTGCGCTGAAGGCATATTATATGGAGGCCAATCTTACCAGTAGTCGGTTCAGCAACCGACGGCTCAGCCACTAATGGAGCAGCAGAAGGAGGCGCAGCAGAAGGCTCACCCTCTACCACGATGATAGGAGTCTGGCGACGGGGCCTCTTCGCCGACGACTTCCTACGGGATCCACTCCCACGCTTCCTTTTGAAGTGGACATCAGAGTCCTCTTCCTCCACTTCCTCCACATGTTGTGAGGGAGCTGTCCCCACTACCCCAGATCCGGCTTCACGAGCATCAGTTTCATGGGCATCAACCCTCATCCCCGCCCTCGAAGCAAGGGCTCCCCGCATCAGAAGCCCCGCTGTCATCTACAGCGATGAACTCCTCTATGCCAGGAACACGGACTCGTTTGCCCTCCATCTTATCAGAAGCCTTCTGCCTCATCCGATGAGAAATTAACCTCACACCCGAACGGTTGACATTAAACCTAGCAGGTGTAGAGTTCGAAGCCGCATACCATTGGCAGAAACACAGGGTCGTCCAAAGGCCGGGATCCCTCAGCGGCGTGCGTAGCCACGCTCCAGTGTCATCCGCGGTAAAAAAACCGCCAAGCACGAGCCCCATCAATGAGGCTCCCCATGAAAGCCAGGTCCGGATTGGGGTTGCCCACATACAACTGGTCATACCCAAATTGGCGGGCAAACCGGCTCGGGACGTAGGGCTCCAGGTAGCAGGTATCCCCACTCCTGTACAGCAAATGCGAGGGCCGGTACAGACCAGCCACTCGAAAACACCCCGACTCATGGGAGACCGACCTGATTCCACATCACGGAATTCCTCGTTGTATCCTGCACCCCGCAGGCGAGGAAAACAACGGAACAGGCTATAAGCGTCATAACGACGCACTAACTTACGGGCCTCGGCCACATAAGTTTTCTGCCACGAACGGCCTTCAAAGCGACGGAGAAGCGCCGTTTGAACACCCTGCGGAGGGTCTTCCCCAGCTCCAATCAAACTGGGACAGTGCAAGGCGAACCACGCCATCAAGTAGGTGTACGGTAAACCTACCCTAGGATTGGGTCCGTCACAAGGCAGGACGGCACCCTTCCCTCGCCTTGACGCCATTGGCCTGCAGAAAGCCTCCGTCAGTGCACGAAGGCCCCTCTGAATACAACACACCATGGCCGGGAGAAGACCCAGACGGTGGCCATGAACCAACGGACGGCAGGCAGCAGCACAGTCGGGTGGACGATGTCACCCGAAGAAGAAGGCACGACACATTTCTTTAACCAGATGGTTAAGAAGCTGCTAGCAACGCCTTGCGAGACATAGGCCGATGGGCCTGATGGTGAAAGCTCCGAAGAACATCACCCTTCCAAGAGGACCATCATCTTCTGCCACGACGATGTCCTTTTCAGCATGCACCTCCATCCTTGCCAAGATGTCTTCTTCAGCAACTCCGCAATGAGTTGCCTCAGGTGCACTAGTCATATCCGGGAACAAGTAGTTCCCCCAGCTCTTCAAGCTCTTCGAGCTACCCTTGCCACCAGTATGGATGCTGGAGCAAATGTGCAAATGGCACATCAATTCCCGATATGTCTCGAGCAGAGCAGGCTCCTGCTTCTCCAGAATAACCAACTCCGCTTCACAAGGAAAGTACTCTTCGTATGGAAGAGACCCGAAGGGCAAAGCAGAGATCTCCCGCATCTCATGCAGGGCCATGCCCAACTCACCAACTGGGGTGAAGAAAGTCCCCGAGGCCGGGCAATACAACTCGAGGATGGCGTAGAAGCACGCCACCTTCATCTCAATGCCGTAGCAGGTCGCCCTGACGGCCTCATGGAGGTTTAACCTCTCTAAGTCCCCTCAAAGTGGGTGAGGATATAGTTGGTCAACTCCGCCCACCACGATCTAGGAGGGTGGACCCAACCAGGAGTCCTGAAATCGGTGGCGGGGTAGTTCCCGTCAACTTCACAGAACTGAGTGCCAAAGGTCGGCGCCGCAGCTGGGTTCTCTCCTACTGGAAGGTCCCGCGATACCTTCCCAGGGTATAGCCCCATTATGCTACGAGGAGGACCAGCCCTCGAATAGCCGGACTGGAATGTCAACCTCCCGACACTCACGGACTCGGCGTTTAGGCTCACGCCCCACGCCATCTTCCGAGCCTGAGTTGCGCTCGCGAAGGAAGACAAAGCAAAATGCCGCTTAGTGGACGGGAGATAGAATCTCTCGCCGTCCAACTGGAAGATCCACTGGCCTTCACCGGCCTGCAGCTGGCGATCGGGATCAGGTGCAGCATCCCCGAACATGAAGTCAGGCTTTCTGTAAGCCTGACGGTCGATATCTTCAAGCGGAGCCGTAGTCAAGATGCTCCGCATGGCCTGCGGACGACCCTCCTGGATGAGCGTATCCCGTACAAGAGAGCTCGGCTCACTGAACAATGAAGCCTGCCCATAGAACTGCAAGCTGATGCTTCCGCCTGCTCGACTGGCTACACCGAACAGACTGTTCTGGAGGCCGAGGCGTAATGTACTGCAAAACAGAAATGAGCTATGATTAGTTCACCAATTAAGTGGATGCGAAAGCATAAAAATTCACTAAGGCATAGCCTCGCCCAGCAAGCAGGGCCTGCAAGGCGATAGCTTTGAAAAAGCTTCACTTCATGGATAAGACTGCATCTTTGCAGAAAATATCCAAAGCGCCAGCTTCGCTTAAAGCAGGAAGTGACATAGCCCTAAGGGCTGACGTCATCAAAGGGGCATTATGGTCAAAAGTCATCATGACTGAGAGGACTTATTCAAGTCCTTCTCCTCAAACAGTACGGAGATGGCCCAAGTTATGGCTTCGTGCGAAAGCCCAAAGAAGAACTGTTCAGTTCTTACTTCCCTGGTGCAAGCAAAATAGGGAAGTTGAAGGGAAACGAGTTCCCTGATAAGGACAGATCATATTTGATCATCCTAATGGCCGAGTATCGGCTCCAAAAGATGGAGACCACTCTCTAATCAGACAGGAAAATTCCTTACCGGTGATCGGTCGCTCGATGACCAGAGGAGAACGCCCTCCGCCGCTGAAGTCGCTACTTCTTTTCCCGCTCGTCTCTTGGCGCCATTGAAGGAATGCAAGAGTGCTCAAAGTACTCTGAAGCAAAGGAGGAAGAAGAAGAGGAAGAGATAGAAAGTTCTCTAAAATAAAGGGAGATCTTCCCATATTCAGCCCAATCGGGCTTTTATAGGCCAATCAGCGCCTGAAACGAGGCCTCGAAAAAAGGCCCATGCCGCCGTTTCGAATTAATTCGAAACAGCGCCCGAAGCGCCTTCCCGAGAAGCGCCGGTTCAACTCTACTAAGAGTTAACTTCGCACTAGTGCAAAAGTGCGGACTTCGCACAATCCTTCAAGGGCTTCGCTGAAAGGCCTACCTTAGCCCTCTAAAAAGCGTGCTGCTCGCGAGACATGCCAGTCTCGCGAAGATCATTCGAAGAAAGGACTATGTCCTTAGCTCCGCACACAGTTTAGCCCAGCAATGGCCAAACTCTCAGTGAAAGCAAGCAAAAATCAGATGATCAGACGATGAACTTTCATTGATTCAAAAGCAAGGGTACATTGATATTACATCAAAGTTGTGTTTCATACAAACACATTCAGTTGCCCAACAAGATCATTTGAGGCATACAAGCGGTTTTATCTGCTCCCAGGCCAGACCAACGGGACAGGAAGGGCCTTCCTCCTGCATAAGGCTGTAATCAGTGGTGCCACAAGGACACGGTCATTTTCTCCACAAAATGGCAGGTCTTGCCAGGCCATTTTTGTTGAAGCCTGGCAATAAAGCTTATCGCCGCCAACACGTCAGATCACCTATAATGGGAACTAGTTTTGATGCCACGGATCTGACGGGTGTGAGGCCCGCTCCCCTGAAGTGGATCGTCCCCGACAAAGGCCACCAAAGTTGAAAGTCGACAACGATGTCAGTGATCTCACTGATCACCTCCGACGAAGCGGCGGCCAGCCTCACCTCAGAACGATCATCTCGGGTAAGAGGCTGCCAACAGCCCCTGGGACGCGCATTCGCTGCCCCGAATTGTTCCTCCTGCTTAAAGTAAAGCTTCAACCGGGGAAGCATAAGGCAATTTTATGGCTTCTTCCATCAAGTCACCAGACTGGCAAGCATAGCTCACTGCAAGGCAAATTGGAGCAGGTTAATGGTCAAGCACAAAAAGAGCTGCAAAAATACTAAGTCAGATTCTTCGGCGGCAAGGTAATCCAACTTCAGTCAAGGCAGAGGATAAGCCTCGCCTGCACGGCAACCATGGGCTGGTTCAGCAAACGCCAAGTCCTAGCCTCGCCTATACGGCAAAGTCAGACTGATCTTGTGAAGAACAGTCTCAACCTCACCAATATGGCAAGACTGGCTCAACTATTGAAGAAGCCAAGTCCCAAGTCCTGCCTGCGCAGCGGACTTAACAAGCAACGATCTTTCACTGATCAAGCCAAGATGATAGCTTCACAGAAAGCTATGATAAGATCCTTCTCTGCAGCAGCCAATTGCAAGATGAAGAACAAGGGAAGCTAATCCCTGAAGCGAGCTGCCAAAGCTAAATCAAGGGAGATGAGTTCCCTAAAAGCAGTGAAGTCTTTGAATGATTAAGACTTACTGGTCCTTGGCCGGTTAGACAACCAGAGCGGGTTTTCCCACTAATTCAGAGATCTGAGTATCTCTCACAACCAAGAGAAGAGAAGAAAGGCAAGGCATTTCTCTTCAGAGGACCTCAAGTGTCCTATTTATAGGCCCCATGGCCTGAGTGCGATCACCTCAAGCGTGGAAGCACGAGCGCATTCAAGGCATTTACTGCGCCTTGATGGAAGGGACGGTTTTCCCTTGGAACCGTGCAAAGGGAGAAAACGTCTCCCTCATAAAAGGCACTTATGGCGCCTTGAATAAAGGGAATATCCTCCCTTGGAAACGTGCAAATCGGAGAACATCTCTCTCGATTGGCGCGAAAGAAGGAATGATCCTCCTCGTAACCGCCCCACGGCAGTTGGCTTTGAAAAGGCAACAGGAGTTCCAAAGCGAACTTATTTCTTGGAAGCCCAGATACTGAGCTACCCCGACGCGAAGCTACTCGCGAACCAGTGCAATTCTTCGGCGAATTCATCCCAAAGCAGGATTGAAGGCGAAGCTGAACTCAACCATCATGGCGACGTTCATACTCCACATACCATCACAGTAGTTCAAAGTGTTTCAAAGTCTGAGCTATTGCAGACTCTCGAAAACTTTGAAGGGGGTCTTGTTGACACTTAAAAAAAGACAAGATTCTCATTGGTCCGAACGATGTCTAAACTTGTTGACATTTACAAAAGACAAGGGACAGACGAGCTGAAGACCAGTTTTCACCCACCTCCAAGGGACAGGGAAGCGGTTTGGACTCCACTGATCCAGCAAGCAGAACAGTGAACCCGGATTGTTTCTAAACAGACCTCAGCAGGTCTAAAATGCTAGCATTTAGCATTACATTAGCCCAAGGAGATAGCCTCGTTTGAGAGGCTAGCATCATCCAGAGCATCGCCAGGAAGCTAACTGATAGCTTCGCCGAAAACCTCTTTTCGGACTTCGCTAGGAATTGCCTCTAGCTCCGCTATGAGCTTCAAAGCGGGCAGCTCCGCTATCAGCCTGCTATGGTCAACCTTTGACCAATCAAAATCTCCTGATGAGATCGGATTCAATCTAATCAAATCCAATCAGGATTCAAATATGGCAGGTGATTGCCGCAATCTCTTGACTCTCTTGAAACGAGTAAGAGGATCAGGGAGAATCTCCTAACAATATGGAAAGGATCAAAACAGATCAACCGACTTGCCATTTTCTAGCTCCGCAGAAGCTATCCTAGCCTCACAGTAAGGCTACTTTCCAGATTCAAACAGATTCGGTTCAATCTGTTTCATATCTTCAAAGGGGACGATTATACCCTTGCTCTCCCTATAAATAGGCCGTCAGGGGCACAAAGGAGAGATCGATCAATCGAGAGAATCAACAGAGAAGGAGAGATCGATCAACGGAGAGGAATCAAGGAGAGACGCATGCATACGGGAGGACTCCACAAGCAGAGGCTTCTTCACAAGGCACCGCGTGCTCTCGAATTCAGAGACTTTTTAGAGAATTGCTTTCTCTAATCAGGGTGTTGATACCCTAACAACGTCCTTCTTCTCAAGGAATCTCCGGAACCAGGCGAGAAGGAATTCCTTATTGAAGGCGATTTTGAGAAGCAGCAAGAGGGTTCTACCAATCCTCTATTCTCTGATTCCCCGAACCAGGCGAGAAGGGAATCTCATCGCTCGCATCGTCAAAGGGACAAAGTGGTCGCGCGCTGACCAGACTCCTATCGGCACATTTTCCAGAATCTCTGAGGAGATCTACTTGTAATCTTTTGAGAATACTTGTAATTTAGCTCCTCAAACTTTTATTATAAGTTTTTCCCCTTTGCAAACATAATGGAAAACAATGGGTTGGTGGTAGGCGCAGCAGACAACAGCGACCATGAAGAGGTCGACAACATCTCGGGACAAAATCCAGGAGCATTTCAGATTTCAGGATGTTGCAGCCAGCCAACTTTGCCAGTACAGAAAAATCGTTGGACGCAGAGCAATGGTTGGTTGATATGACCAATCTCCTGAATGCAGCTCGGTGGTCATGATCTAGCTGACAGATGTGGCTCGGACATGGTGGATTGCTGAAGAAGAGCGGTTGGAGAAACCAAACACTTGGGAGAAGTTCTTGTTGGCCCAAAGGCCCATCACTCTAGTTTTGATGATGATCAACTCATGTAGTTATGTTTACTAATGATCTTGTGTTTAAATAGTGACAGATTTGTTATCAAGATCTTAGTAGGTGTGGAGCTTCAACTAAGGATTTTAAGACAAGTTTTGGATCTTGCACTGGTTGATTCACGAGCCTATGCATCAAGACAACATCAAGTACTCAAAGGAGTCGAGCTCGTTGGATTGCATTTGGACCAAGTCAAGAAGATGAGAAGACTTCAAGGGAAGACTTCAAGATCAAGACTTGTGTCTAGGTATAAGATTTTGTTTTTAGATAAAATGTAAATGATAGAATAGTTGGTAGATTGCTCAAGTACATATCACACACACACTCTTGATTTTATTGTCTTTTCATAAAAGAATTTTCAGTTTAGAAAAGACTTTCATTTTGAAAAAAATACTATTTGGTTTTTGGTATTCCTTATGTATATGATTTAACCAAAATCATTTTTAGAACTTAATGTCAAAAACATAGATATTTCATCATGATTGTGTAGTGGATCATATCCATACACTCTATGCTTTAATAAGTTCAAAATATCTTATTTTTGTATTTGGTAAAGTTTTGGAAAAACAAAGTTTTAGAAAATACAAGATTATCTCTAACAATTTTTCTCCAAGTGCTGACCCAGAACTGGCTGACAGGCCAGATCGGTAGACCGGCGGGTAGACTGACGTGCACAGAGCCGTGCACGTCTGGCAGTTCAGTGGGCGGGTCGACCGCGGGTCGACCGGAACTGAGAGTGGGTCGACCGGCGGGTCGACCGGAACTGAGAGCAGTGCTCTCTGTTCTTTTGGGTCGACCGGAGGGTCGACCGGCAGGCTCCAACAGTCGGATTTTTGACCGTTGGCGGTCGACCGGCGGGTCGACCGGTAGGTCTGACAGACCCCAACGGCTAGTTTTTCCTAGCCTATAAATTTGGGGGTTTGGTCATTGTTTTGATATAAGATTTTAGGAGAGCTTTGAGCCAGTTTTTCCCATTCTTTTAAAAGAGTTTTCTCCGCATATTTGAGAGCAAATATTTCCTATCTAAAGGGAAGATTTTATTCTAGAGTGTTTAAAAGAATTTCTTGAGTTTTCCTCCACCATTCTCTTCCTAGTTTTTCTCACAAACACTTGAGCAACCCATTGAGCTATTCATTCTATAGGAATGTTATTGTGAGAGGATTTTAGGTGATCAAGAGTTATGATCACCAAAGTTCTACTTTGTTCCTTGAGGAGGCGAACGGTGTGTTCGCATTGTTTCGGGTCCTAGTGGGGACTCGGTGGTTTCGAGTTCGTGTGTGAACTCCGTGTTTGAGGTGCGGCCTCGGCAAGCTTGTGGGGCTTGCGTGTGTACGGGACTAGGGAGTCCGAGGGCTTGTAGGTGTTGCGACACGAGGAGAGATCCATTGAGATCTTGCATAGTGGAAATCCTTCGTGTGTCGAAGGCGGGGATGTAGAGCAAGTGTGCTCGAACCTCGAAACAAACCCTTTGTGTTTGCGATTGCTCTCTCTCTCTCTCTCTCTCTCTCTTTGTCTCTTTTACATCTTGCATGCTATTAATTGTCTTCATCATTTACATGCTTGATATATTGTATGCATAATTGATATACTTGCTTGGGATTGTTTGCTAACACTTGTATTCAACCAAGAGAGCCAACGCGGCACCTCAATCCATTCAAGGGGAATCTAGAGGAGTTTGTCCAGAGCCCTTCACGGGGAATTCGGCAACACTTGTGTTATACGTGGTGTTTAGTGTAAAAGTTTAGTTTAGGTCATAATTGTTTTTAGCTTCCGCATAATTTGGCATTAAGTGACCATTAGATTAGCCTTCACCTATTCACCCCCCTCTAGGTGAACCTTCAATTGGTATCAGAGCTTGGTACTCTGATTTGGTCTAACAACTTAGAGTTAAAGATCCTCATTTTTAGGCTAATCACAATATTTTGTACACACACCATGGACTTCATGTCACCACCCATGTTTGACATTCTTAACATCCATATATGGAAGGTGAAGATGTCCTTGTACCTTAAAGCCCTAGGTTATCATGTTTATCTTGCCATCACTAATAATGATTATTGTTTATATGGTAAGAATATTGAGGCTAATGTAAAAGCCCTTAATGCTTTAAAGTCTACCCTAGATGATGTTTATTTATCTAGAGTTTCTAACTTTGATTCAACTTTTGTAGTATAGAATACCCTCACCTCCAACGGCGAAAAGGATCTATATTATGCGGGGAGCGATTCGGATGTTGGAAGCGACACCTCCAACAAGTGTTACATGGTCCAAGGGGATAACCCCTTGAGGTAACTACCGAATCTGAGGATGAGGACATGTCATATGATGAGCTTACCACTTTTTGTCAATTATTGCTTGAAAAATATGACATGATTAAGAAAGAAAATAAAATTTTGAAAAAGAAATTTGATTGCATGCATATAGAACAAGATTCATTTAGAAACAAGATTGCATGCTTAGAAAAGAAAAGGAAGATTTGAAAAATGAGAATGTTTCCTTACTTTCAAAATTGAATGATCTCTGTGAAGGAAACACTACTTTGAAAAATGAAATTGTTTTGATGGAAAAACAAAAAGAAATTGTTTTTTAAGAAAACTCTACTTTGAAAAGAAAAATTTTTGAAAAAAAAAGAAAATGTTTCTAAAAAGAAAAAGACTTTTGATCATGCTTTACATGCCACCACTTCAATTGATCAAAATGAAGTAAATGTTTTGAAAAATAGGATTAATTGTTTGAGCTCAACTTTGAGCAATTGTGCATTTAATCATAAGAAATTGGAGTCCTTGTTCAAAGAAACAAACTCACACATTCATGCACATCATCCTCATCATGCATATGCTTTTGTTGCACGTCATGACCACACCAACACACATAAGCATACTAAGGTGTACGTATGTACACATTGTGGCCGCAAAGGCCATTTAGCAAAATTTTGTTTTGACAAGTTGCATTCTTTAAATTTTGCTAATAAAAATGTTTGGGTTCCTTACAAGACTAACCCCAAGGACCCAAGAAAATATGGGTACCAAAACACCCACCTTGTGTATTTGATGTAGGTGAGGGATCTCTCAAAACGTGAGAGATTTGGTGCCTTGATGGTGGGTGCACTTGAATTAAAAGGACACATATTTGGAGCACCGCTATCAAGAGATTTTGGTGGAAAGACCACCAAGCTTGGAGCTTTGGAGTTGGTAACAATCTCTAAACTCTTATTTTTTATGTTCATGCTTGTCCATTCATAATATTCATAGCATGTTCATATTTTATGATTTAATGTGCTTCATGTGGTAAAAACATGCTTAGATGTAGTTTTTATCAAAACTTGTATTATACATGTACAAATAGTGAGTTACACGTGACTTATATATGTTTGTATTTCATGCTCATTTGTACCCACTATATGCACATGTATAGCCTTGTTTGATGATTCCCATTTATACTTGTTTTGCCAATTTTCATGTTTTACTTCATGTATATGTATTTTATATTCAAATCTAATAAATATACATGTATACCCGTGGGTCTCTTGCCTTCATGCAAATACAATTGATAGACTCTTTTATGTTTGGGATATGTATGTGTATTGTTAGGATTGGATAAATCGTACATATACCATGAAGATTAGTGTTTTAATGAAAAAATTTTCATGTTTTTTGTTTTGTTAAAAATGTGACTTATGATCTTTTTGAGCTTTAATGTCTATTTTCATGAAAATGCTATTTACATAACCTTTGAACACTCATCTTTTACTTTTCAAGATAATTTTGAGCTTTATGGACTATGAGTGCTTGAACTTTTATGTATTTAGTATAATTCATGAAAAACATATGACTTCATGTTTATGTTTTTGAAGGATCTTTAACAAGTTTTTCAAAAATTATTCTAACTAGTTATTGTTCTTCATTTGGTAGTGATTTTCAATGCTAAAATATTTTCAAATCTATTTTGAAAACCCTTACCATCAATGGGAGGATGGATGGGAGATCATATTCATGTATGCTTTATGAGAAAAACACTTTTATCTTGAACCATGATTGGGTGGTAGTTATATGAGATATATACTTGATTTACATTGTTATTTCAATTGGTATCATTGGATTCTTTCAATTGGTATCTAAATTGATAATTTTTGTATATACTCATATTTTGTTTCTTTTATATGTATGTATCAATGTCAATTGGTACTCATTTCATACATATATATGATTTTCATGTGCTTAACTTACAATTGATTCACATTTTTAAAAGCACAAAGTTTATGATGAAAATAAAATTTTTGATCATTATGTTTACTATTGGTATCAATATGATTTACAATAATGATTATTTTCAATTTGGTATTTTAAAATTTGTTTGTTTTTACAAACGCTCTGATACCTTTAAAAATTTTGTTTAAGAAAAATTAAAAAAAATAACATTTTTTTGAGTTGTATTGCCTATATGCAAGGAGAGCTTAACATCTCTTCTACATATAGATTCATGTTGAGTGTATTGTATATTGAGGAGCTTGACAACTCTTCTTTATATGGTACACGTGTGTAGGGGGAGCTTCACATCTCCTCTTATGCATTACATAATATGTGTTATGGAATTGGGGCTTGTCATCCCTTCATGTAATGCATATGTGTAGGGAAGCTAACTTAGCGTCTTCCTCTTCATGAATATATATCGCATATAACCTTTTATTGATATGTTTGAACCCTTATTGATCTCTTTGTTTATGACAAAAAGGGGGAGAAAGATTTGATGATTTTGTTTACCTTAAACCCTTTGTTGATGATTGACAAAAAGGGGGAGAGGTATTTGCTATATATGCATGTTTTTATTAAAAGATTTGTGTTTATGCATATATGTTTTGTTTTGCAAATAGGAGAAAAAGAATTTGATTTTGTTTTATCTCCTTGATTTGCATACATGTCATGTGCTTCATTTCATATTATATTGTTTATTTGTTATGCATGAGTTAAGGGGGAGCTTCTTTGAAGCCTTACTTTAATCCATGCATATATAACTTCATGAGTTTTGTCATCATCAAAAAGGGGAGATTGTTGGCCCAAAGGCCCATCACTCTAGTTTTGATGATGATCAACTCATGTAGTTATGTTTACTAATGATCTTGTGTTTAAATAGTGACAGATTTATTATCAAGATCTAGTAAGTGTGGAGCTTCAACTAAGGATTTTAAGACAAGTTTTGGAGCTTGCACCGGTTGATTCACGAGCCTATGCATCAAGACAACATCAAGTACTCAAAAGGAGTCGAGCTCGTTGGATTGCATTTGGACCAAGTCAAGAAGATGAGAAGACTTCAAGGGAAGACTTCAAGATTAAGACTTGTGTCTAGGTATAAGATTTTGTTTTTAGATAAAATGTAAAGGATAGAATAGTTGGTGGATTGCTCAAGTACATATCACACACACACTCTTGATTTTATTGTCTTTTCATAAAAGAATTTTCAGTTTAGAAAAGACTTTCATTTTGAAAAAAATACTATTTGGTTTTTGGTATTTCTTATGTATATGATTTAACCAAAATCATTTTTAGAGCTTAATGTCAAAAATATAGATATTTCATCATGATTGTGTAGTGGATCATATTCATACACTCTATGCTTTAATAAGTTCAAAATATCTTGTTTTTATATTTGGTAAAGTTTTGAAAAAACAAAGTTTTAGAAAATACAATATTATCTCTAACAATTTTTCTCCCAAGTGCTGACCCAGAACTGGCTGACAGGCCAGATCGGTAGACCGGGCGGTAGACCGACGTGCACAGAGCCGTGCACGTCTGGCAGTTCAGTGGGCGGGTCGACCGGCGGGTCGACCGGAACTGAGAGCGGGTCGACCGGCGGGTCCGAAACTGAGAGCAGTGCTCTCTGTTCTTTTGGGTCGACCGGCGGGTCGACCGGAGGCTCCAACGGTCAGATTTTTGACCGTTGGCGGTCGACCGACAGGTCTGACAGACCCCAACGGCTAGTTTTCCTAGCCTATAAATTTGGGGGTTTGGTCATTGTTTTGATATAAGATTTTAGGAGAGCTTTGAGCCAGTTTTTTCCATTCTTTTAAAAGAGTTTTCTCCACATATTTGAGAGCAAATATTTCCTATCTAAAGGGAAGATTTTATTCAAGAGTGTTTAAAAGAATTCTTGAGTTTTTTTCCTCCACCCTCTTCCTAGTTTTTCTCACAAACACTTGAGCAACCCATTGAGCTATTCATTCTATAGGAGTTTATTGTGAGAGGATTTTAGGTGATCAAGAGTTATGATCACCAAAGTTCTACTTTGTTCCTTTGAGGAGGCGGACGGTTGTGTTCGCATTGTTTCGGGTCCTAGTGGGGACTCGGTGGTTTTGAGTTCGTGTGTGAACTCCGTGTTTGAGGTGCGGCCTCGGCAAGCTTGTGGGGCTTGCGTGTGTACGGGACTAGGGAGTCCGAGGGCTTGTAGGTGTTGCGGCACCGAGGAGAGATCCATTGGGATCTTGCATAGTGAAAATCCTTCGTGTGTCGAAGGCGGGGATGTAGAGCAAGTGTGCTCGAACCTCGAAACAAACCCTTTGTGTTTGCGATTGCTCTCTCTCTCTCTCTTTGTCTCTTTTACATCTTGCATGCTATTAATTGTCTTCATCATTTACATGCTTGATATATTGTGTGCATAATTGATATACTTGCTTGGGATTGTTTGCTAACACTTGTATTCAACCAAGAGAGCCAGCGCGGCACCTCAACCTATTCAAGGGGAATCTAGAGGAGTTTGTCCATAGCCCTTCACGGGGAATTCGGCAACACTCTTGTGTTATACGTGGTGTTTAGTGTAAAAGTTTAGTTTAGGTCATAATTATTTTTAGCTTCCGCATAATTTGGCATTAAGTGACCATTAGATTAGCCTTCACCTATTCACCCCCCCCCTCTAGGTGAACCTTCAGTTCTCTGAGAGTTTTTATGAGCGATTTTTTCTCAAAATCTCTAGGAGGGAGATGGAGTAGCAATTCATCAATTTATGACAGGGGAGCCGAACGATAGACGAGTATGCCGCGAAATTCCTGAGGTTGAGCTGATTCGCTCCATACATGATAGCAGAGGAAGAATACCAGGCTAACCAATTTTAGCAGGGCCTGAGGCTGGACATTTAGAAGTTCCTGGTCACACAATAGTTGGGACTTACTTTCAGGTTCTCAGTGTTGCCCGTGGCTTGAAGCAGGTGATGCAGAAAGAGAACAAGAGCATGTTGCAGACTAGGCCACTGAAGCGGCCTTTCGACTAGATTACCAGGGGACCTCCAGCCAAACCCAATATTGCCCCCACTGAGCAGGCATGCATTCACTCCTTCCCCACTTCGATAGTATGCTGAATCTGCCAGAGATCGGGAGGGACTGCAGGTGGGCGAATGGCCAATGCATGTCTTGTGGATTCGAAGATCACTAACTAACGAACTGCCCAACCACGGGACAAAAGAGTATCATTCCCGTCCCTCTAGAATCAGAAGCAGCAAGGAGGAATCCAGTACTGCAAGTAGAGGAGCTCCATTTTCCCCACAGCGACAAGCGTTTGAACAGGCCTAGAGGAGAGCAAGAGCAAGTCATGGGTAAGGCAATGCTTTCAACTTGACTGCAGAGCAGGTTGAGGCATCAAATTAGGTAGTGACATGTATCATTTTGGTATCATTTTGGTTTATTTCAGTTCAACTTATATCACTATTTGATTCTAGTGCTTCATATTGCTTTATATCCAGTAGATTTATTATTATGCATTCTATACTCTGTAATGATATGGACACTCAAAGGGGATTAACAGGAAATGGGGTTATAACCACTAGCAGGGTATGAAATCTTGTTCTATGGAGTTTGTGGAAGAGAGTTAAGTGCAGACATATTTTTGATAGACACCAGTGGATATGATGTGATCCTAAGTATGACATGGCTTAGCAAGTATCATACAGTGATCGACTACCGAAACAAGAGCATGTTATTTAGAATTTTAGCCAGTCAGAGTCAAGTTCGTTGGGGGATCGAAGGCATCCAGACAAAAGCACCAAGGGGATTGTGCCACTGTAAAAGCCCAGGAGAAGCCGATACCAGTAGTAGAGAAATTTTTAGATGTGTTTTCATAGGATCTACGGGACTACTCCAAATCAAAACGTGGAGTTTTCTGTAGATGTCATCCTGGGTACTGCCCCAATCTCTAAGGCACCGTATCGGATGACACCTATGGAATTAGAAGAGTTGAAGAAGAAATTTCAAGAGTACTTGGATAAAGGCTTCATCATGCCTAGCATTCACCTTAGGAGCTCCAGTGTTGTTAGTATAGATGAAGAAGAATGATAGCAGGAGGATGTGTATCGATTATCGAGAGTTGAACAACGTCACCATCAAGAACAAGTATCCTTTGCCCATGATAAATGATATGTTCGATCAACTTAGAGGAGCTAAGGTGTTCTCAAAGTTAGATCTTCATCCTGAATATCATCAACTAAAGGTGAAGAAGGAAGACATCCCAAGATAGCTTTTAGAACTTGTTATGGTCATTATGAGTTTCTGGTCATGCCATTTGGAGTACTAATACTCCAGCCATTTTTATGGACTTGATGAATCGGGTTTTCTCTACATTCTTAAATAAATTTGTAGTAATATTCATTGGTGATATCCTGATTTATTCTAAGAATGAAAATGAGCATGAAAGCACTTGAGAATTGTGTTGCAGACCCTTTGGTAAGAGATGCTCTATGTCAAACTAAGCAAATATGAGTTCTAGAATAAGAGCATGGCGTTTATGGGGCATATTATTTTATGAGAAGGCATCTTATTGGACCCAACAAGGTTTAGACAGTGAAGGATTTGGCCGTTCCGAAGATAGCAACTGAAATTGGATGCTTTTTAGGGTTAGTGGATATTACCGGAGGTTCGTGCAAAACTTCTCAAGAATTTCAGGACCTCTAATCAAGATCACCAGAAAGGGAAAAAAGTATATATGGATAGAGTGCGCTGATGCTTTTGAAGAGTTAAAGAACAGATTAATTTCGGCTCAAATCTTGAAGATGCCTGACGGGACTGGAGGTATGATCATATATAACGATACATCAGGACAAGGATTGGGATATGTGCTAATGCAACATGAACACATGATAGCATATGCATTCAGACAACTAAAGCCTCATGAGAAGAATTATCCTACACATGACCTAGAGTTGGCAGCAGTGATTTTTGCCTTAAAGATTTAGAGGCACTATCTGTTGGGAGATCAAGTGCTGATATGCACTGATCATAAAGTTTGAAGTACATCTTCACTCAAAATGAATTGAACATGAGCAAAAAAAGATGATTAGAGTTGATGACTGATTATGACATCGATCTATAGTACCACCCTGAGAAGGTTAGTGTGGTACTAAATACCTTGAGTAGGAATCCTGAAATATGTATGGCAATGCAAATCATTCAGCAGAGAAAAAATGTTTGAGGAGATAAGGCTGATGGACCTGGTAGTGAGACGAAGCTCCCTAACAGTTGATGGCTATGCAGATTCAGCCTACCTTGTTGGAGAAGATCAAAGAGGCTCAGGGTGAATATTCCAAGTTACATGAATTCAGAGAGCAAGCGGAAGTTGAATTGAGGACGGACATGCAAATCCATGCAGATGCGACACTACATTTCGATAACAAAATTTGTGTGTCGAAGGGGGGCTTGGAAGAGAAGTATTGTCAGAAGCCCATAATTCGGCATATTCCATATATCTAGGGGAATGAAGATGTATCAAGATCTGAAGCAGCAATTATGGTGGCAGGGAATGAAGAGGGAGATTGCTCGGTGTGTGGCAAAGTGCCTGATATAGCAGCAAGTGAAGGCAGAACACTAGCGGGCAACTTCTTCAACCCTTGTGATTCCAAAGTGGAAATGGGAACATATCATGATGGATCTCATCACTATACTACCTTGCAGCCCAAAGTGGAACATTGCAGTGTGGGTTATAATTGATTGTCTCACAAAGTCTGCTCACTTCATCCCATTCAGGTTGGAGCAGTCTATCGAGTTATTAACAGAGAAGTACCTCCAGGAGGTGGTTAAACCCTATGGTGTGTTAGTCAGTATCATGTCCGACAGAGACACTAGATTTATGTCCCACTTTTGGAGAAGTCTCCAAGAAAGCTGAAAAACACGCTTGAAGTTTAGCATAACATATCATCTGCAGACTGATAGACAATCAGAGTAGGCGATTCAAATTCTTGAAGACATGTTGAGGGCTTGCCTGCTAGACTTCAAGGGGTCATAAGAAGATCATCTAGATTTGACAGAGTTTGCCTATAACAACAGCTATCATGTCAATATTAAGATGGCACCTTTTGAAGTATTGTATGGAAGAAAGTGTAGATTCCTTTGTGCTGGGAAGATATTGGTAACATGAGACTATTGGGACCAGAGGTTATAATTCAAAAGTGGAGAAAGTTAAGATCATATGCGAGCGTCTCAAGGCCACTCAGGATAGACAGAAGCAATGAGCTGACATGGACAGAAGGCCACTAGAGTTTGAGGCTGGAGATAAGGTATTCTTGAAGATATCTCCAACGAGAGGAGTAATCAGATTTGGCCGGGGAAAGTTGAGTCTCAGATTCATAGGACCTTTTGAGATTTTAGAGCGAGTAGGAGAATTGGTTTATTGATTGGCGTTGCCCCCATCTTTGGATAGCGTGCATGATGTCTTTCACGTTTCTCAGCTGAGGAGGTGTGTCCGAGATGACAGTCATATTTTGGATCATTCTGAGTTGAAGCTTAGGCCGGATCTATCCTACGCTGAGAGACCTATGGCTACTCTGGAGTAGACTACTAAGGTATTGAAGAACCAGACCATTTCACTTGTTCTGATATCTTAGGACAAGCAATCTCCGAGAAAAGCAACATGGGAGCGAGAGGATGTCATCCGCGAAAGCTATCCTCACATTTTCCATGATTATTAGGTAATTTTCTTCCACCTGAATATAAATTTAAAGAACGAAATTTCTGTTAGGTGGGTAGATTGTAATATTCTCATCTCATGAAACCTAAATTGATAATTTAAAATGATAAATAATAAATTAAAAATATATTATTTAAATAATTAAAAGCCATGGCTCAAACCAAGTGCCGATGTATTAAATCTTAATGCCCAAACCAATATGACACATTGGCGTGTAATTGTGAAAGCGCTCCAATTTATTTGAATTAAATTAAAAGTCAATTTCAAATTTTCATCTGAAAATCCTATAAGATCCTTAATGATCTTCAAAACAACCTAGTCTACGAGTTGTAACCTACAAACTAAAAATCAAAACTCAATTCCTAACAAATAACTTGACCCTATCTCATTGTTCATCATCCCAAAAGAAGGAAGAAAGAAAGAGAAAAACCTAGCTCCTATCTTCCCCACCCCCCCCCCCCCCCCCCCCACCCACCCCCATCTCTCACTCATTCACGAAACCGTCTGTATTGAAATAGGACGGTTCGAGGTGCATAGGTCAAGGAGTAGGTAGTATCCAAGTAAGTAATTCTATTTCCGATGATTTGATTTCGTATAAATATTTTATCAAACACTATGTCTTTACCAATAATTGTCCATGATTTTTACACTATAATTCAATCCAAAATCTAATTAAAAAATTCATAGGATTACCTCAATGGCATCTTACAATTGATATGAATTTTACATAATTTTTTCAATTTTTTCATCAAAAAAAATCGTTGCCTGAGCACAAAATAGCAACCTATCCCAAAAAAAAAAAAATTCCCTTTTTTCCCCATTAAATCGACAAGCCCATAGCAGCCCATGTTTTCCCTCCTCTCTCTTTCTTTAAGCCCTCAGACCAACGCCCTTGGGCTTTACAAAATAACTATAGCAGCCGGCCCACCTATGCAACTGGACCCGACCGCGCCAACCTGAAAGACACCCGTTAACCAGAAAAACAATTAAAATAATTATATTTAAAAAAATGAAAAAAATAAGTAAAACTAAAAATAACAATTTAAATGTCTTTTAAACTATTATAAAATTTTGGTACCAGTTACTTTACATATTGAACTGAATCACTTCATTCAAAGTTAAAACCGCCACGTAGTATTCAGACCAATATTGCATATTTTAAGCCATTTAAATCTAATAAAACCAGAAATTAAGTTAAATCAGACCCAATAAAATTAATAAAAATATCATAGAACCTCAATCAAAATTAAGTTAAATCAGACCCAATAAAATTAATCAAAATATCATAGAACCTCATTCTAAGCTCTGAAAAATTTAAATTGTATTATAACACTTGAAAAACCTCAAATTCTAATCTCCTTATAAAATCCTGACCATTTTTAATTAGAATTAACTTAATGTAGATTTCTCAGAATTCAATAAGCTCAGATGAGTGTTTTTAACTCACTTTACATAAGTTATATTTTTACCATGGGTTATCTATTTATTTTCACCATGGGATATCTATTTATTTTCATTATTAAATATTTAATTAGTAAAATTGATTGTTAAATGTTCTAGAATTTAGAAAATTAATAAAAGGCTTTTCAAGGTTATATGATGTTGATGTTATAGAAAAGAATTATGTTTTTTTGAAATTTACTAATTTTTCACTGCTTGGAATCAATTTGAATATATGCTGAGTAAATATTTATTAATTTCTAGAAATGAAATTATTAGAATCGTAAATTGTTGTCTTTTTAAAAATAATTAAAATTGTTGAGATTTCTAGAAAAGAAATTAGATAATGGATCTTTATGTTATATATTGACTAATATTGTAGGATTTGCCATATTATACTGAATTATAATGACACTGAAATAGATTATGTTACCATGGTCACTAGGATAGATACTATCTTATTGTCACACTGCCATCATTATTGTTAATGTTCATGCCCAGTAACTTAGGTGGCATAATCATTAGACAACTTACACTGGGATGATAAAATTGATAGAGGAGACAATATGGATACTTTAGGTGGACCTAGAATACAGGTTGCGCAACCAATATACGGTTCCACTGTAGGATTGCGGGGGATGGTTGGCATCCCATCTGTTTAATGTTCTGCTTGAAAGTATACCTAGAGGAGGATAAATAGGTGTAATGCTAATCAAATACAAAAATGCAACAACTTAAAATGAATAATGCAAACAGTCAGCTCAAATCAAGAATTGAAACCAGATTCCCAATTAAGAGGCTAGAACTTCTCTTCTATATTCCTCAAGATTAAGATTGAGGTGCTCAATTACCTTCTTGATTGTAAGAGGAAAAATGACAAGTATGAGTGATGTAATTAATATATAGCAGTAAAATAAAGCAAAAAACACAAGTGTAAGCACTAGAGACAGAGTAAGAATGAGAGAGAAAATAATCACAAATATAAGAAATTTGTTTCGAGATTCAAACAACTCGCTCTACGTCTCCGCCTTCATCGCATGAAGAATTTCCCACTATCTACTTAGGATCTTCCATAAAGGAACTACAATGGTCTACACAACACCCAGAGTACATAACTTCAACCTTCAATCCTCTACACAAGAGGTAGCACAAAGTCAATTAAATTTATAAGCTTTTGGTGACAACAAAAATCACAAACTCCTCTTTACAACTTCTTAGAGTATAAAATGAAAAATGAAGCTTAAGAAATTTGTGTGAGAGAAACTTTAGTTGAAAATGAATGAACTTGAAAGCTTAAAACTTGTAGAAATTGATTCGAAATTGAGAGCTCTTGAAACTTGAAAACTAAATATTTTTCTTTCTTGAATTTTTGAATAAAACTTGTAATAACTTGTTAATAATTCTCTACAAATGAACCATATATATAGGCAATAGGTAAAAGTCATTAGATAAGTGAACCAGGATATTAGGAAGGTGATTAGACCCTAAAACTGCAAAAATACCCGTTGAAGAAAAATCAAAAGTCAACAGATTTAAAAACTAGTCGTTACTGTAGCAGAGACAATCTGCAGAGACAGTCTGTTGGTCAACCGCTCAGTAAACTAGTCGTTACCAGTCGGTCGACTGAAACAAATAGAAAGCACTGACAAGAGGAACAGTCGACCGATCGGTCGACCGAAGTGCCCAACAAGGACATCCAAGGTTTGGTGGTCAACCGGTCGGTCGGCTGACAAACATGCACAAACAGGCTGTGCACAAATGGTCGACCGCCCGGTCGACCGACAGCTGTGCATTTACAATGCACATAGGACGGTTGACCGGTCAGTCGACCAACCTAGCCTAAAAATTATTTTAAAGATAGTTTTTGAAATAGAACACATTTTAAAATAATTTATATATGTATAAAATTTGTTTTGCCAATACATAGGCTATGAGATACATGTTTGAAACTGAATAAAAAAACTGAAAAAATATATACAATGTATCAATAAACATTTTATAAAATACCAAAAACTAGACACGAAATCTTGTTGGTATGTGTGTGATCTTGAGCATCAATTCAACATCCTATACTTAAACATTTTTCTTACATAGGTTCTACATATTTTCAAGCATCCTTCAAGTAGGCTTCTCTAAAAATCCATTCTTGACCATCCGAGTTTGAATCCCATCCTTGAGTAAGCTTGAGCACTTCAACACCTTCTTTTGAGGATAAATGAAACTAAATCTTCTTTGAACCCTTAAAACTTAAACACTTAAACTTTATTGGTACCTCATAACTACATGAGTTTTGTAATCATCAAAACAAGAAACCAGTAATTGTAACCTGGGTCAACACTACTATTCTACAGCTAAATCATTATTGTTCATTGTTACTGACTACCTAGAGGTAGGGCCTGGTTCAGTGCTAGAAATCTGGGCCGTGATTCTGAGTATGTACAGAATCACCTAAAACACAGATTCTTGTCTCCAACTATCAGTTTCGAATAACAAGACATTTAGTAATAGACATATAAAAATCCTAAAATATGACTCTATTACAGATTGATTACATTACTATGTAATTATGTAAGTACGTTATCGTGCTTTCAATATAATCTTAATATACCAGTCACTATCATATTATACTATGCTACATTCCTTCATTTTATCACTAACTAGGTCGCTTATTGACAACCTTAGGATTGTTTGCTCAGGTCCAGATTCGGAGACTCCGCAGGACCAGGAGTTTTTTAAGAACATCACAGAGCTCTAGTAGGCAATTATCAGTTTCAACTCGTGAGGACTTGTTAGTGTTTTATTTCTATTTTAATTATGATTGTAATAAGTAAAACTTTTGGTGACTTTATTGTACTTGATCTTGAAAGCTGGAATAATTGTGGACTTTATTATTTCATATAATGTACTGAGACTTAACGTATTTATTTTGAAAATATGTCACCAGCTCTTGTCATGTATCCTATTATATGTATTTTGATTGCTTGGCGTGACAATTTATTTGCCCTTCGCGGCTGTAATAGTTGTTGTTGCTGGTGCCAATACAAGGGCTTTGATTGTTGGTGGTACTGGTGATTGGTCAACCATCATGAAACTCGGCAGAATTCCTTCGCCAACTAATGGCTCGTCAATTGTCATCAGACACCTGAGAGGTTGAGATTTGCTCTGTAGTCTCTCAAGTTGCGTGGCCCTGTTCTAAGTCTCATCAACAGAGAACACATCGTGAACTTGGATGGGTTACTTTAAACCGCTGATGTACTTGGCCGCCTGTTGTTCTTCCGTCATGGATAGATCACATCGGGATGAGAGGCTACAGAACTCCTCTGTGTACACCGCAATAGTTCTTGTATCTTATTTATAATATTCAAATTGATTATAAAGGATCTGTTGATAATTCATGGAAAGAATCTACCTTGTAGGAGTTGTTTCATGCGCCTCAATGTCATTATAGTGGTTTGTCTTGGCGCCTTCGTGAGATTTGCAATTGATCTCACCATGTGGTTGCTCCTCCCTTGAGCTTATACGCCACAAATTTGACTTATTTTTTCATGAGAACATAAGCCATGTCAAAAAACATATCCATCTTGTAAATCCAATCCAGAAAGGATTCAATACTAAGATTCTCGCTAAAAGAGAGGATGTTAACTTTCATTCTATACTCATTAAGATCGTAGTATCTTCCTTCCCTGCAAAGATTAGGATAAAGAACCCTAACTTCTCTGTTAGGGTTAGGAAACCCGCCTCTCCTACTAGGATTAGGATTAGCGAATATGTTGCGCGCCTTGTGCAACAACCTATGAGGAATCTGCTAAACAGAGACAGATGCAGTCGGAGATGTACCCAACACGATAAGAATAGAGAAACAATCGAGAAAAGTGTTGGCCCAGAGGCCCATCACTCTAGTTTTGATGATGATTAACTCATGTAGTTATAATTTACTAATAATCTTGTATTTAAATAGTTTCAGTGATTGACCAAGATATTAGTACGTGATTAGCTTCAACAAAGGAGTTTTGGAGCTTTCACATATTGATTCAAGAGCTCGCGCGTGAAGATCGCATCTAGCACTCGATTGGAGTCAAGCTCGTTGGATCGTGTTTGGATCGAGTCGGCTTGGAGAAAAGAAGACTTCGGTTTGTATTTAGTTTAGTTTATTTAGATCATTGTAAAGATTAGATAGTATTGATATGCTCAAGTTCATACACACACAAGTTTAAAGTTTATTGGTTTTGGTTTTCGGTTTAACCGATTTGGGATTTCATGTCAAAAACATAGATATATATATATCCTTTTATGTATATTAGATTCTATCTATATGCAACATGCTTAAAAATTGTTTCAATATCATGTTTTTGTATTTACATGAGTTTTAGAGAAAACGGTTTTCCATTTCAAAATTCAAATTTGGAAAATACCAATTTTGGTTTAAAGGCAAATTTCTATATCACAAAAATGATTCAAATTGTTTATAATATGAGTTGAATTTTAGTCACACATATTTGTATTTCAAAGATCTTAAAAGAACTTATTTTGGTGAAATTTATGTGTATTTTATGGGATTTTTTTTAGAAGGTAAAAAAGACAAGTTTTTCCATCCAAAATTTCCCAACCTGACTGCATTGGCGATCGACCGGCCCAGTGTTCGGTCGACCGGCACGGTCGACCGATGTGCACGGGACGTGCACAAAAGCCAGTCATTCGGCCGGTCAATCACGCGGTCGACCAACTGAAAGCACCCCACTCTCGGGTAGGAGCCGGTCGACCGGGCTGTCGACAGGTGGCACAACAGTCATAAAAATGACCGATGGTCGGTCGACCAGAAGGGCATTTCTGCCCTTTCCTAGCTACCAACGGGCAAATTTTTGGAGGGTTATAAATAGCCCCTCCTTGGCTTATTTCACCTAGAATTCCAAGAGCAAAAATTCCCATTTTCTTAAGTGTTTTAGCACCAAGTTTTAAAACAGTTTTTGGGTTAAAAAGGATTTAACTTTATTTCCTTCTAAGGGTTGAAAAATTCAAAGAAAAATAGAGTATTTGGGATATTGGGTTTGATCTTCATTTCTATCTTTATCTAGCATTTTTCTCAAGTAATTTTCTTTGTGTTTTGATTTACAAACACCTTGATTGCTCACACTTGAGCTATTATATCTATCCTATCTATAGGATCTTGTTTTGGTGAGAAAATTGATTTGTGGTTGTTGAGACCACCAAGAGTTGTAACCTTCTTTTATTTGAGTTCCCTCTTGTGTAGAGGTGAGTGTGGAGGTTGTATTGGTATCCCTCTAAGTGTAGAGGTGATTGAGGTGTTATTTGGCTTTGAGTCTTATCCCTCTTGTGTGAGGTGATTGTTGTTTGGCTAAGTGCACATCCCTCTAAGTGTAGAGGTGATTGTTGTTGTGCCTTACCTCTTGTGTAGAGGTTGTTACTTGAGAGAGGAGTTGTGTACTCTAAAGTTGTATACCCAAATCCTCAGTGGAAGTTCCATATGTGGGAAGTCCTGTGTGGACGTTATAGTGAAAATTCTTTTGTGTGAAGGCGGAGACGTAGAGCAGTGGCTCAAACCTCGAAACATATCTTATTGTTTGTGATTGGTCCATTATCTCTTAACTCTCTCTTATTTACCTTGTATTATTTCATATTGTTCATTCTTATATATATGCTTGGTATTATTTGTGTGCCTCACTTGTGTTGAACCAAGAGAGCTTTACATAGCACCTCAACTCTTATTTATAAGAATTTAAAGGAGATAGTCAGAGCCCTTCACTAAGAATTCGGTTATACTCTTTGGTTACACTTAGTGTGTTACAATTTATTTTTTATTCGCATCATTTGTCATTAGATTAGTCATATACCTATTCACCCCCCTCTAGGTGTACTTTCAATTGGTATCAGAGTCTACGCTCCTGATATTAGGTTTAACCACCTAGGAGTAAGATCTTGGTTAGCTAATCTAATATTTGCATTTGCACACATATAGTTTACACTCATGGACTTTATGACTCCTCTTATGTTTGATGTTTCTAACATCGATGTATGAAAGCTTAAGATGAGTATGTACCTTAAGACCTTAGGAATGCATGTCTATCTTGCCGCTACCAAGAAATCTTATCTTAATAATAGTAAGCATATAGAGGCCAATGCACAAGCCCTAGAGGCACTTAGATACACTCTAAGCAAAGAATATTTATGTATGGTTTCTCATTGTGATTCCACTTTTTCAGTGTGAAACACTTTGACCTCTCCCGAGCTTCAAACGATAAATATGTGGAGGAGGAATCTAGTGGAGATGAGTCCGACCAATATTGCTACATGGTCCAAGGGAATGACTCCCTTGAAATAAACTCGGATACTCAATTAGATGATAGTGCTACTTCTTCTTGTAATGATGATTATGTGGATACCGATGCTTTGAATGAAGAACTATTTATTGTATGTGAAAACTTACTAGAAAAATACTAATTTTTGAAAAAGAAAAATCTTAAAATAAAAGAAGAAAATAAGGATTTGTTTTCAAAACTTAACATGGCTTTGAAAGAAAGGGATGAGATTTCAAATGAAAGGGACTCATTGAAATCCCAACCTGACCTTACCTTAAAGAAAAATGAATTTTTAAAGAATAAAATGATTGTGATGATGTTGTGAAGAAAAATAAAATCTTGTCTTCTAAACTTGATTTTGTTTTAGAAGAAAATAAATCTTTAAAAATAAAATTGCTTTAATTTCAGAGGAATTGGATTTGGTTTTTAAGAAAAATATTTCTTTGAAAAATGATTTAGATACTCATGTTTGCCATGCTTCATCATTTAGTGTACCTATTGCATGCTCCACCTCTTCTTCTATTATTGAAAATGATATATGTGTTTTAAAGAAGAGTGTCGATTGTTTGGACTCCACTTTGAGCCAATGTGCCACAAACCACACACGGTTGGGATCTATGTTTCACAAGAAACATGCTCCTCCTATGCATGCACACAAATCACGGCATACACATGCTTCTCATGTTCATACACATAATACAATGTATGCTCATGTGTACACATGTACACATTGTGGACGTAAGGGCCACCTTAAAAAATTTTGTTATGATAGATTAAATGATTCAAATTTTACAAATAGATTTGTTTGGGTTAGGAAAAGTGCTAACCCTCATGGACCCAATAGAGTATGAGTACCAAATTTATTCCTATTTTATTTGATGTTGGTATGGCTCTCACTTGACGTGAGAGTATTGGTGCCTTGATGGTGGATACATTCCGAGTTAAAAGGAGACAATTTTGGATGCATCACTTTCAAGGAAAATCTTGGTGAGAGGACCACCATGGTTTGGAGATCTAAAGATTAGCTCTAATGGTTTGGTAACTATCTCTGACTCTCATTAGTTTACATGCTTTTATTATTGATTTTTAGCATGTTTAAATATTTTCATGATTATTATGTTAAATGCCATGTTATTTAAACTTATGACATACATGTATAGTAATTGAGATACACACATGTTCATATAGATCTATATATTGTATTCTCACTATAGTTTAACTATTGTGTATATCATAACTCTAAGACATGTGCATTTACTTAATGATCATATTGATTTTTGTTTATGATTTTTGTGCTTCATGTTATGATTACATGTTTAAGATTTAGTTTTCATTAAAACTTTTACAGATACTTATACAACTAACGAGCCACATTTGTTTTTTGTATAATTTGTGCTTAATTACTCACTTGTATCCATTAGATGTACTAGTATATCCTAGTTTTGATGATTCGTACATTTTGACTTGTATTCCCTATTTTGGACATTTTTTGTGTTTAGCTTCATGTATATGTTAATTTTGTTTTAATACTTTAGATATACATGTATACCCTTGAGTCACTTACTTTTCATGTAAATTCTATTATGGACTCATTTATGTTTAGGATATGTATATATACCTTTAGTTTTAACTAAACATTCATATATCTTGAAGCCTATTTAGTTTGATGATTTTTCATGTTTTTATAAAGGAATTTCAATTGAGCTTAATTGTCTATTTTCATGATTTTGTTGATTACATGATTCTTACACTCACATTAATTCTTATTTACTCATGATTTTTGTATTCATGAGCTTTATATATGTTTTATAGACTTTGAGTATCAATCATCGTGTGACTTACATATTTTTCATGAAATATATTCATATATTATTCCTTACTTGAAGGATTTCGTACTATTTTCAAATATTATCTTCAAACTAGTCATTATTTTCAATTAGTAGAGTTTTCAAACATGTTAAACTATTTTCAAATCCTATTTTTGAAAATCCCACCAACTGAAGGGTGGTTGGATGGGCGATCATGCCTTGTATGCTCAAAATTGAAAATCTTTTTAACATGTGCATGAAAGGGAGGTAGTATGAGTTATATACTTGATCCTCGTTGTATTTTCAATTGGTATCACAATTGATATTTTTTGTTGTATACTCATATATGTGTTTTCTATATATGTATGCTTCAAACTCCAAATAGTATCAATTTCGATTGGTATTTACATTTTCATACATATATATGTGATTTGATTGTGCTTACTATATCTTTACATCTTAAAGTACAAATTATGTTTATGCTAAGCTTGATTTAGTCCTAAATGACAATTATTTTTCAATTGGTATCTTATACAAGCTTATGCATTATTTTTATTAGTATTTCATAAAGGGGGAGAAAATTCATGTTTTATCTTTTAATCGATTTTATTCTCAATTGTATTTTACTCCCATTCTTTATGATGAAAAATACTTTGTTTTGGTATATGCTAACATTTTTAATATTGGTATCAATAATATTAAATTGGTATTATTCTCAATTTGGTATCTTTATTGTAAAATAAGTGTATTTTTAAAGAAATATGGTTTCTATTTTCAATTGGTTTTTACTTTCAATTGGTATCAATATCCATAATATATATTTCAATTGGTAACATAATGTTTTTATGTATATCTTTATCATAAGTTGATAAATTTTTCAATTGATATCATGGTGTTTTGATATATATTGCTTATATGTAAGGGAAGCTTAACATCTTCTCTATATATAGATTCATGTTGTGTGTATCTCATATTGAGGAGCATGACCTCTCTTCTCTATGTGTTACACGTGTGTAGGGGGAGCTTCACAGCTCCTTTTATACATTGTATATTATGCGTTATATGATTAGCGTTTAGTCATCTCTTTTTCATGTAATGTGTGTATACAGGGGGAGTTAACCTTACATCTCTCCTCTTCATGAATGTATATCGCATATTCATCTTTCTTGTTTGATTTGACAAAAAGGGGAGAAATTTTTTTTAGTTTATTTATACCCCTTTATTGATGATTTGACAAAAAAGGGGAGAGAAATTTGGAGTTTTATATATGCATGTTTATGTCAATTATATGCATGTTTATTTTCAATTAGTATCAGTGCATATATATTTTGTTTATGCATCCATTGAATTTCTTTATTTGTTTATTGTTATGCATGAGTTAAGAGGAAGCTTCTATGAAGCTTAACTTTAATCCATAATATATAACTCCATGAGTTTTGTCATCATCAAAGAGGAAGATTGTTGGCCCAGAGGCCCATCTCTCTAGTTGTGATGATGATTAACTCATGTAGTTATAGTTTACTAATAATCTTGTATTTAAATAGTTTCAGTAATTGACCAAGATATTAATAGGTGATTAGCTTCAACAAAGAAGTTTTGGAGCTTTCACATGTTGATTCAAGAGCTCGCGCGTGAAGATCGCATCTAGCATCGGTTTGAGTCAAGCTCGTTGGATCGTGTTTGGATGAGTTGGCTTGGAGATAAGAGATTTCAGTTTGTGTTTAGTTTAGTGTGTTTAGATTAATGTAAAAATTAGATAGTATTGATATGCTCAAGTTCATACACACACTGTTTTCCATTATGTTTGCAAAGGGGGGAAAACTTACAAAAAAGGGTTGAGGAGCTAAATTACAAGTATTCTTAAAAAGATTACAAGTAGATCTCCTCAGAGATTCTGGAGAAGTGTGCCGATAGGAGTCTGGTCAGCGCGCGACCACTTTGTCCCTTTGACGATGCGAGCAATGAGATTCCCTTCTCGCCTGGTTCGGGAATCAGAGAATAGAAGGTTGGTAGAACCCTCTTGCTGCTTCTCAAAATCGCCTTCAATAAGGAATTCCTTCTCGCCTGGTTCCGGAGATTCCTTGAGAAGAAGGACGATGTTAGGGTATCAACACCCTGGATGGAGAAAGCAATTCTCTAAAAGGTCTCTGAATTCGAGAGCGCACGGTGCTTTTTGAAGAAGCCTCTGCTTGTGGAGTCCTCTAGTATATGTGCGTGGTCTCTCTCTTTCGATTGATCGATCTCTCTCTCCTTGTACCCCTGGCGGGCTATTTATAGGGAGAGCAAGGGTATAATTCGTCCCTTGAGGATATGAAACAGATTGAATCAAATCTGTTTAAATCTGGAAAGTAGCCTTGCTGCGAGGCTAAGATAGCTTCTGCGGAGCTAGAATTGGCAGGTCGGTTGATCCTCTTGATCTGTTTTGATCCTTTCTATATCGTTGGAATATTTTTCCTGATCTTCTTACTCGTTTTAGAAGAGTCAAGAGATTGTGGCAATCAACTGCCAAATTTGATCTCTGATTTGATCTTAATTGGATTTGATCTGATTGGACCCGACCTCATCCGGAGATCTGATTGGTCAAAGATTGACCGTGACAGATTCATAGCAGCGCTGCCCGCATTGAGCTCGTGGCGGAGCTAGAGGCAATTCTTGGCGAAGTCCGAAAAAGAGGCTTTTTGGCGAAGCTGTCAGTTGGCTTCTTGGCGAGGCTTTAGATGGCTTCGAGGCGAAGTCGAGTGATATTAGCCTCTCAAACGAGGCTATCCCTTTGGGCTCATGCGATGCTAAGTGCTAGCACCTTAGACCTGCTGAGGTCTGTTTAGAAACAATCCGGGTTCACTGTCTGCTTGCTGGATCAGTGCGAGTCCAAGTTGCTTCCTTGTCCCTTGGAGATGGGTGAAAACTGGTCTTCAGCTCGTCTGTCACTTGTCTTTTGTAAATGTCAACAAGTTTAGACATTGTTCAGACCAATAAGAATCTTGTCTTTTTTAAGTGTCAACAAGACCCCCTTCAAAGTTTTCGAAAGTCTGCAATGGCTCAGACTTTGAAATACTTTGAACTGCTTTGATCGGTAGTGTGTGGAGTATGAACGTCGCCATGATGGTTGAGTTCTGCTTCGCTTTGAATCCTGCTTTGGGATGTAGATTCGTCGAGGAATCATGTAGACTCGCGTCTGGGTAGCTTCGCAACTAGTAGCCCCGCATCTGGGCTTCTGAAGACATGTTCGCTTGGGAGGGCATGTCGCTTTCCCGAGATCAACTGCCGTGGGCTGGTTACGAGGAGGATTACTCCTTTCTTCGAGCTGATCGAGGGAGATATTCTCCGATTTGCACGTTTCCGAGGGAGGATATTCCCTTTCTTCAAGGCGCAATAAGTGCCTTTATGAGGAGACGTTTCTCCCTTTGCACGGTTCCAAGGGAAACCGTCCCTTTTCTCAAGGCGTGATAAATGCCTTAAATGCGCTCGTGCTTCCACGCTTGAGGCGGCAGCGTTCAGGCCATGGGGCCTATAAATAGGACACTTGAAGTCCTCTGAAGAGAAGTGCTTTGCCTCTCCTCTCTTCTCTTGGTTTGAAAGAGATACTCAGATCTCTGAACTAGTAGGAATGCCCACTCTGGTCATTATCCGGCCAAGGACCAGTAAGTCTTGATCGTTCAACGACTTCACCGATTTTAGGGAATTCACCTCCCTTGATTTAGCTTTGGCAGCTGCTTCAGGGATTAGCTTCCCTTGTTCTCTATTTAACTGATCTGCAGAGAAGGATTTTGACATAGCTTCCCAGTGAAGCTATCATTCTGACTTGATCACGGAAAGATCATTGCATGTTGAGTCCGCTGCGCAGGCAAAACTTGGGACTTGGTCTCTTCAATAGTTAAGCCAGTCTTGCCATATAGGCGGAGCTAAGACTGCATCCCACGGGGTCAGTCTGGCTAGCCATATAGGTGAGGCTTTGGACTTGGCGTTTGTTGAGCCAGCCCATCAGTGCTGTGCAGGCGAGGCTTGTCCTCTGCTTTTACTGAAATTGGATTGCTTTGACCCAAAAGATTCTGATTTGCAGTCTTTCCTGTGCTTAACTGCTAATCTGTTCTGATTTTGCATTACAGTGGGCTATGCTCGCCAATCTTGTGACTTGATGGAAGGAACCATAAAATTGCCTTACGCTTCCCCGGTTGAAGCTTTACTTTTAAGTAGGAGGAACAATTCGGGGCAGCGGGTGCGTGTCCCAGAGGCTATTGGCAGCCTCTTATACGAGATGATTCGTTCTGAGGTGAGGCTGGTAGCCGCTTTGTCGGAGATGATCCGTTTCGGGGTAGTGGGCGTCACCTGTGAGATCACTGGCATCATTGCCAACTTTCAACTTTGGTGGCCTCTAAGGGCGATCCATTTCGGGAAAGCGGGCCTCACACCCGTTAGATCATTGGTACCACTGCCGATTCCCATTATACGTGATCTATCGTGTTGGCGGCGATAGGTTTCTATTGCCGGGCTTCAACAAAAATGGCCTGGCAAGATCTGCCATTTTTGTGGAGAATAATGACCGTGTCCTTGCGGCACCACTGATTACGGCCTTGTGCAGGAGGAAGGCCTCCTTTGTCCAGTCGGTTTGACTTAGAAGCGGGTAAAATCACTTGTATGCTTTTTTGTACAAATTACCCTGTCGAGCAACTGGGTGTGTTGTATGAAAACAACTTCGATGTAATATCAATGTACCCTTCTTTTTTTTAAATCAATGAAAGTTCATCTTCTAATCATCTGATCTTCGCTTGCTTTCTTTGAGGGTTTGGCCATAGCGGGGCTAAACTGTATGCGGAGTTAAGGACATAGTCCTTTCTTTGGGTGATCTTCGCGAGACTGGCATGTCAGCGCCTTTTTAGAGGGCTAAGGTAAACCTTTCGGCGAAGTCCTTGAAGGATTGTGCGAAGCCCGCACTTTAACTTGTGGCGAAGTTAACCCTTAGCGGAATCGAAGCAGCGCTTCTCGGGAAGGCGCTTTGGGCGGCGTTTCGAATTAATTCGAAATGGCGGCATACGCCCTTTTCGAGGCCTCGTTTCAGGCGCTGATTGGCCTATAAAAGCCCGATCGGGCTGAGCAGGAAAAGATCTCCTTTTTCAGAGAAATTTCTTGACTTTCCCTCTTCCTCTTCCTTCTTCGTTCAGGGAACTTTGAGAACTCTTGCAACTCTTTAATGGCGCCTAAAAGACGAGCGGGAAAGAAGTGGCGACTTCTGCAGCGGAGGGTCCTCCTCCTCCGGTCATCGAGCGACCAGTCACCGGTAAGGGATTTTCCTATCTGATTAGAGACTGTGGTCTCTCTCCTTTGGAGCCGACATTTGGCGATTAGGACGATTGAATATGATCCGTCCTCATTAGGGAACTTGTTTCCTTGAACCTCCCTATTTTCCTTGCACAGGGGAATTAAGAACTGAACAGTTCTTCCTTAGGCTTCCGTACGAAGCCATTACTCGGGCCGTCTCCATCCTGTTGAGGAACAGGATATAGGTCTGTTCCTTTAGTCATGGCCACGAAGGGTGACTTTTGACCATGATGCCCTCTTGGTGACGTTAGCCCTTAGGGCTATACCACTTCCTGCTTAAGCGAAGTTGGTACTTTGGACGCCTTCTGCAAAAATGCAGTTTTATCCGCTAGATCAAGCTTCATCGAAGCTATCGCCTTACTGGCCTTGCTCGCTGAGCGAAGCTATGCCTTAGTGAATTTTTATGTCTTCGTATCCACTTGATTGTTGAACTAATAATAGTTCATTTCTGTCTTTGCAGTGCATTACGCTCCCGATCTCCTGAGCAGTCTGTTTGGGCTGACTAGTGGAGCAGATGGTAACCTCAGCCTGCAATTCCATGGACAGGCTTCTTTGTTCAGTGAGCGGAGCTCCCTTGTCCAGGATACACTCATCCAAGGCGGTCATCCGCAGACCACGCGGAGTATCTTGACCACGGCTCCTCTTGAGGATATTGACCGTCGGACTTACAGGAAGCCCGACTTTATGTTCGGGGATGCCGCATCCGATCCCAATCGCTAGTTGCAGGCAGGCGAAGGACAATGGATCTTTCAACTGGATGGCGAGAAGTTTTACCTTCCGTCGACTAAGCGGCACTTTCCTTTATCTTCTTTTGTGAATGTGACTCAGGCTCGGAAGATGGCGTGGGGCGTAAGCCGAAGCGTCGAATTCGTCCATGTTGGGAGATTGACCTTTCAGTCTGGCTATTCAAGGGCGGGTCCTCCCCTCAGCATAATGGGGCTATACCCTGGGAAGGTATCGCGGGAACTTCCAGTGGGAGAGAACCCGGCTGTGGCGCAGACCTTTGGCACTCAATTCTGCGCAGTTGACGGGAACTATCCTGCCACTGACTTCAGGGCTCCCGGTTGGGTTCATCCTCCTAAGACATGGTGGGCGGACTTGACCAACTATATCCTCGCTCACTTCGAGGAGGACTTAGAGGAGCTGAACCTCTATGAGGCCGTCAGGGCGACCTGCTACGGCATTGAGATGAAGGTGGCGTGCTTCTACGCCATCCTTGAGTTGTACTGCCCGGCTTCGGGGACCTTCTTCACCCCGGTTGGCGAGTTGGGCATGGCTTTGCATGAGATGTGGGAAATCTCTGCTCTGCCTTTCGGGTCTCTTCCATACGAAGAGTACTTTCCCTGTGAGGCGGAGTTGGCTATTCTGGAGAAACAGGAGCCTGCGCTGCTCGAGACTTATCGGGAGTTGATGTGCCACTTGCATATCTGTTCCAGCGTCCACGGTGGTGGCAAGGGTAGCTCGAAGAGCTTAAAGAGCTGGGGAAGTTACCTGTTCCCAGACATGAAGAATGCTCCTGAAGCAGCTCATCGCGGAGTTGCTGATGGCGATATAGTTGAAAGGATGGAGATGTGTCTCCAAAGGGATATCGTCGTAACAGAAGACGCTGGTCCCTATGAGAAGGGTGATACCCTTCGGAGCTTTCACCATCAGGCCCGTCGGCCTATGTCTCGAAAGGCGCTGCTGGCCAGTTTCTTAACCGTCTGGTTAAAGAAGTGTGTTGTGCCTTCTTCCTCGGGTGACATCGTCCATCCGAATGTTCTGCTACCCGCCGTTCGCTTGGCCCATGGCCACCGTCTGGGTCTTCTCCCGGCCATGGTGTGCTGTATTCAAAGAGGCCTTCACGCATTAACGGAGGCTTTCTGCAGGCCGCCGGCGACAAGACGTGGGAAGAGTGCTATCCTTCCTTGCGATGGACCCAATCCTAGGGTGGGTCTGCCGTACACCTACTTGATGGCGTGGTTCGCCCTACACTGCCCTACTTTGATTGGAGCTGGGGAAGACCCTCCGCAGGGTGTTCGAACGGCGCTTCTCCGCCGATTCGAAGGTTGTTCTTGGATGAAAACCTACGTGGCCGAGGCCCGTAAGTTAGTGCGTCGTCATGACGCTTATAGCATGTTCCGCTGTTTTCCTCGCATTCGGGGTGCAGGATACAACGAGGAATTCCGAGATGCGGAGTCAGGGCGGTCTCCCATGAGTCGAGGCGTTTTCGAGTGGCTGGTCAGCATCCGGCCCTCGCACTTGCTGTACAGGAGTGGGGATACCTGCTACCTGGAACCCTACGTCCCAAGTCGATTTGCCCGCCAATTCGGGTACGACCAGCTGTATGTGGGCAACCCCAATTCGGACCTGGCTTTCATGGGGAGTCTTATTGATGGGGCCCGTGCATGGCGGTTCTTCACTGCGGATGGCACTGGGGCGTGGCTACGCACGCCGCTGCAGGATCCCGGCCTCTCGACGACCCTGTGCTTTTGCCAGTGGTACGCGGCTTCCAACTCCACACCTCCTGGATTTAACGCCAACAGTTCGGGTGTGAAGTTAATCTCTCAGCGACTGAGGCGGAAAGCCTCTGATAAGAGAGAAGGCAAACGGGTTCGTGTCCCCAGCTTGGAAGAATTCATCGATGTGGATGACAGCGAGGCTTCTGATGCGGGGAGTCCTCGCTTCGAGATGGGGGCTGGAGCTGATACTCCTGCGGCTGGCTCTGGTGTGGTGGGGACGTCTTCCCCACGACGTGCGGGAGGAGTGGAAGAAGAGGATTCTGACGTCCACTTCAAGAGAAAGCGGGCAGGTAGCGGATCTCGTAGGAAGTCATTGGCGAAGAAGCCCCGTCGCCAAACTCCTACGATTATCGTAGAGGGTTACCCCTCTACAGCGATTCCTCCTGCTGCCGCACTAGCAGCTGAACCGTCGGTTGCTGAACCGACTAGTGGTGAATTCGCTCCAGGTCTGGGTAAGGTTAACCTTGTTCATATAATACTCCTTTTTGTGCGTTCCCATTGACTTATCATCAATCCTTTTTGATTGTAGGAGCTGAGGCAGCTGGAGAACAAGGGGAACATTATGATCCCCTATTCACTTATGGGGCTGCAGCCGGTTCCCCTGCTCACTCGGAAGAGTCTGGGAGTGGCGCGGCTGATTTTGGTCCTTCAGGCGTTGGGACTTCTAAAAGAAGTCCTGAGGTGTCGAGCTCTATCGGGTGGTCTACAAGATATTCGGCAAGTGAAAGCGAGCCGGTTGTTCGTGCTGATTCAGGCAAAAATTTTCCGATGGAGCCCCTGGAGACCGGTGCGGCCGACGAGATGTTCGAGGCAACATCATCCTTTGGTATTGTCGTACCCTCTTGGCTTCTTCTGTATGTAGTGTCCCGACTAACTACAGTCTTGTTACAGGTGTTCGGCCTCAAGATGCATCAGCTTCAAGGAGCCGGTAGATCTTCCTGAGGGATCGAGGGGTGACATGAGCACTTCAGCCACGGCGGATGCTGCTGTGTTGGACGCGCTGTATGGCGACCTTCCTTCTTATCAGCCTAAATTAGCTGAAAGACCAGGGGTTGAAGGGACGGCAGTCCCGGAGGTATCCTCACTCCCAATCACATCAACGAGTGAGGTGCGGACTGTTTTGCCGAGTGTGGCACTGAGGGTGATTGCAAACCCTACCTCTCCAACCCTGGTGATTGAGCCTGCTGCTCAAGAGGTGGTTGCCAGTCCTACCTCCGCGGTGGCTGGCGTGCTGGTTTCGATAAGGACTCCGCCGAGATCACCTTCGGCTAGTCCTGCTACTGTCAGTGTTCCCGCTGCTTCTTCTGCGACGGCATCGACCAGGTTGGTGGACTATTCTGAGGTTGCCTCCCTGCCCGAAATGGCTGAGGCCGAGAATGATTACATAGGCGACCTGGTCGATAGCTTTTATAAAAGCTTGGAGCGAACCATCGTCCTATTTTTGAAGGGCTCGCCTGTACCATTCTCAAAGCTGAAGGTGGTCCTCTCCCGTGACGTTGAGAGCATTCGGGACTTTGAGGGGTATCATCAGGCTGCTGCTTTAGAACTCCGGTGGATGACCTTGAGAAGGCTGTAGAGGAGTGGCGCCATCTCTATCGCTCAGACCCGGCGTCCTTAGCTGACGAGCAGCTCGCTTGTCTTGTTGCCCGAAAGCACGAGGCCCGGCTTGCCGCTTAAGAGGCTGCTAAGGCCGTCTCTTCTGATTTGAAATCCTTGGAAACAAGGCAAGCGGAGGTTGGAAGTGCAATTGACGCCTCCACTAGTGCTCTTCTCGGCGCTGAGGATAAGATTGCGAAGGCTGAGGAAATGATCAGGAAAGCAAATCTCCTCTTATCCAAGGCCATACCGGTGCGTCTTGAGGAAACTGCGCAGCTCGAAGAGCTCAGAGCTTAGAGTGAGGAGTTTGCGCGGCAGGAGTTGTCACAGAGGGCAACTTTGGCGGAAGTTGAAGCTCGTCTGGCCCAGGCGGTGGACTTTGATGAGGCTGAGCTGAGGTCACAAGCGCTTACCCAGGCTGCTGATGACAAGAAGACGAGGCTGAATGCCCTCGGAGAGCGGCTCAGATCGTACATTGTACGCTTGTAGGTCATTGTATACGTGCCTCCATGTGTCCCCTATCTTTTGGAATTAATGGAAATTCTTTCTTTTGTTTTGGCTTCTGTCGAATCTCCAATCTTGTTGTTGCTTGAGGATGTAATCTTTGAGACGTGGCTATCCGTCGGTTCAGAGGTCGCAATGACATAACCGATTAAGACGTCAGCAATCTTGAGGTCAGCCCTTTGCAGGGCTGAAGGGGAGATACTTGCCTTTTGTAAATGTCAGCAAGCATCGGTGAGTCCTGTCTTTTGTAAGTGTCAACAGGCCCAAAGTTGAGACTTAGCTGTCTGCTGGTTCAGAGGTCGCAATGACATAACCGGTTGAGACGCTACTAAGCTCAATGGTAGGTGAAACTTGGCTATCTGCCAGTTCAGAGGTCGTAATGACATAACTGGTTGAGAAGCCACCAAGCTTCAGAAATTGGTGATACTCGTCTTTTGTAAATGTCAACGAGTATCGAGACCTGTCTTTTGTAAATGTCAACAGGGCTCGGATTGAGACTTGTCTTTTGTAAATGTCAACAAGCTCAAATAGATGATACCCGTCTTTTGTAAATGTCAACGAGTATCGAGACCTGTCTTTTGTAAATGTCAACAGGGCTCGGAATTGAGACTCAGCTGTCTGCTGGTTCAGAGGTCGCAATGACATAACCGGATGAGACGCCACCAAGCTCAAAAATTGGTGAAACTTGGCTATCTGCCAGTTCAGAGGTCGCAATAACATAACTGGTTGAGAAGCCATCAAGCTTCAGAGGAGGTGATACTTGTCTTTTATAAATGTCAACGAGTATCGGATTGAGACTTGTCTTTTGTAAATGTCAACAAGCTCAAATTGAGACTTAGCTGTCTGCTGGTTCAGAGGTCGCAATGATATAACCGGATGAGACGCCACCAAGCTTCAAAAATTGGTGATACTCGTCTTTTGTAAATGTCAACGAGTATCGAGACCTGTCTTTTGTAAATGTCAACAGGGCTCAGAATTGAGACTCAGCTGTCTGCTGGTTCAGAGGTCGCAATGACATAACCGGATGAGACGCCACCAAGCTCAAAAATTGGTGAAACTTGGCTATCTGCCAGTTCAGAGGTCGCAATGACATAACTGGTTGAGAAGCCACCAAGCTTCAGAGAAGGTGATACTTGTCTTTTGTAAATGTCAACGAGTATCGGGATTAGACTTGTCTTTTGTAAATGTCAACAAGCTCAAAATTGAGACTTAGCTGTCTGTTGGTTCAGAGGTCGCAATGACATAACCGGATGAGACGCCACCAAGCTCAAGGTTGCAATGGAGTTTGGGAAAGTCTCGTTTTCCTCGGGAGAAATGAGGGAATCACTGTCATAGGTTTAGTGTTAACGTAACAGCAAAATGTATTTGTGGTCTTACCATTCTATGGATGAGAATTGGTAAGTGACTTTGGAGGTCTCGTTCTCACGAGGAGAAATGAGGGGACTGCTGTCATAGGTTTAATGTTAACATAACAGCGGAATATATGTGGCCTTACCATCCTATGGATGAGAATTGGTAAGTGATTTTGGAGAGGGAATCAAATGGGAACTGGTCCCTTAGGATTTTTAGCAAACCCCAGCTGTCAACGGGTTTGATATGCCTTTACCAACTACCGTTTGAATTGGGCTAGCCATGCTATTCCCCTCAGCATGATGAGTTGTCGAGGACTTATGTTGGGCTTACAGGCCAACATTTTCCTCTATCCTTAATCGTTAAGGATATTGGATCATCGGGTTAATGTCTGTATAACCCTAACTCTCCTTTAGGATAACTGGTGCACGGCCAGGTTCCTGTTGGTTTATGGCTGTATGATCTCACTCGGAGGAAGAGAAAGGCTTTCTTTGTGTGTGCTTTGGACACGGAGATCTTGATCAGAGGTGTAGTGTTAACTTGATCAAGAGAATGATCCTTGATTAAGGATAATACTTCTTTAAGAACTTGCCATTGATCGGCATCATGAGTAGGTCGCCCTCTGCAGTCGTGAGGCGGTATGCTCCATTTGAATAGACTGTTTCTATTACAAACGGTCCTTCCCATTTAGGCTGAAATTTGCCTTTGGTCTTGTGCGTCATAATCATCGGTCGTCTGACGGTTAAGACCAGGTCTCCTTTCTGGAAGACTCTCTGTTTGACCTTCTTATTGAAGGCTTTTGAGATTCGAGCTTGATATAGCTCAATATGTTGCTGCGCTTGGAGCCGCTTCTCGTCCAGGGCTTCGAGCTCTTGAAGGCGCAATCGATCATTGTCTTCTAATGTGCACTTGGTGGTCAGAGCCACTCGCAATGACGGCATCTGGATTTCCAACGGGATGACTGCTTCGCACCCATATACCAGAGAAAAAGGCGTATTGCCTGTCGGTGTCCGAACCGTGGTTCGGTAGGCCCAAAGACATTCACCGAGCTTTTCGTCCCAATCTCGCTTATTCGAGGAGACGAATTTCTTGAGCAACTTGATGATTGTTTTGTTGAATGCTTCCGCTAAGCCATTGGCAGCAGGATTATAGGCAGTTGAAGCCACATTCTGAATTCGGTATTTATCGCAGAACCGATAGAATACTTGGCTTATGAATTGGGGACCGTTGTCGTAGATGATCCGCCTAGGGACACCAAATCGATGGATGACGTGGTGCTTGATAAAGTGAACCACATTGGAGGTTTTGACTTCAACCAGTGGTATAGCCTCCGCCCATTTTGAAAAGTAGTCGGTTATTGCTAGGATAAACGGTGACCTTTTGTCGAAGAAGGGCTGATTGGCCGTACGACGTCTATTCCCCATGCTTCAAATGGCCATGAAGCAGCAGTCGGGTGGAGCAACTCCGAGGGCTGGTGTATGAAGTCTGCATGAATCTGACATGCTTTACACCTTCGTGCATATTGGATGGCGTCGGCTATCATAGTTGGCCAATAATATCCTAGCCTATGCAATCTGTCTTTAAGCTTTGGATCTGGCTGATGAGCTCCACAAGTGCCGTCGTGCGCTTCTTTAAGCGCTTCCTGTGCCTCTAAATGAGAAAGGCAACGGAGGAGGACACCGTCATATGAACGACGGTAAAGTGTCTTCAGAGTCGGATCGTAGTAGAAACGGAGAGACCTTCGTCTGATAGATGCTGCTTCTTTAGGATTGTCTGGAAGCAGACCGTGCAAAGCATAGTCGATGAGAGGAAAGCGCCAGTCTCTTGGTTCAAGATCCGTGGAGACATTATAGACTTCTCGAGTTCTTAGCATGTGCTTGAAGCATACAAGATGTCGAGTTGCGACTGTGAGGTGATACTCGGTGTCGGCTGGCAAGACTAGCGTTGTTGCTAACGCAGCAAGAGCGTCCGCCTTGGTATTTTGAGATCGAGACACATGCCCGATGTAGAAACCTTCAAATAGGTTAGCCAATTCGATGGCTGTATGGTAATAGGGCACCAAGTCCTCATGGTGGACTTCGTATTCGCCTTTAACCTGATTGATGATCAGTTTTGAATCGCCATAAGCTTCGAGGTAGCGTACCCCCATTCCATGGGCGAGCTGAAGACCAATGAGCAGAGCATTATATTCTGCTACATTGTTGGAGCACGATTCTGTCAGAGAAAATGCTCTGGGCAGGACATGATTCTGTGGGGAGATAAACACAACCCCCACTCCGGCAATAATCTTGCCTTTAGGGCCCATTCGCGATGCTCCATCAAAGAACATCTGCCATACTTCCTCTTCTGAGGTTGCATTAGACTCGAAGACCTCATCAGGGATGTCTTCGTGAAGTTTTGAATGCTCCGGGACTGGATGAGCAGCCAAGAATTCTGCAAGGGCCTGGCCTTTAACCGCCTTCTGAGGCGTGAAGATCATGTCGTATTGAGACAATAAAAGTGCCCACTTAGCCAATCTTGAATTCAATGATCCTGGCTTCGTCATAAGAAGACGCAATGGATTTACTCTGGAGATGACATGTATGGTCTGGCCGACCAAATAATGTCGTGTCTTCTGGACAGCGAAGACGAGAGATAAACACTCTTTCTCGATAGGGTTGTAGCGAGATTCCGCTCCTATGAGAGTTCTGCTCAGATAATAAATGGCCTGCTCGTGGCCATTGTCGTCCTTTTGAGCGAGGAGGGCACCGAGGGAGTAGTCCATAGCCTTTACATAAAGCAGGAATGGCTTCCCTGATGTAGGGGCCACTAAGACTGGAGGCTTTGTGAGGTACCTCTTGATGTCTTCATAAGCTTCCTGACAAGCTTGATCCCATACGAAGGAAGTACCCTTTTTCATGAGCCGGGTGAACGGCTGACAGCGGCCTGAGAGATTTGCGATGAATCTTCTGATATAGGCCAGCCTGCCTTGCAAGCCTCTGAGCTCTTTGAGGTTCCTTGGCGGAGGCATGCTCTGAATAGCTTTGACCTTGTCTGGGTCAAGATGAATTCCTTTTGATGTGACAATAAACCCAAGGAATTTGCCGCTTGACACTCCCAAGAAGGATTTTGTCGGGTTCATTTTCAGTTGATGAGCCCGCATTATGTCGAACATCGTTCTCAGGTCGCGAAGATGTTCATTCTTGTTGCGGCTTTTGACGGCGATGTCGTCAACATAGCACTCCACCGTTTTTCGGAGATGATCGCGAAAGATCATACTCATTGCCCGCTGATAGGTTGCTCCGGCGTTCTTCAGTCCGAAGGGCATTACAGTGTAGCAGTATACCCCCAATGGTGTTCGGAATGAAGTATGCTTCTCATCGTCGGGATACATCTTAATCTGGTTGTACCCTGAAAAACCGTCCATGAAAGACATCCTTTCGAACCCGCATGTGTTGTCAATCATGACATCGGTGATGGGCAGCGGAAATTCATCCTTGGGACAGGCCGTATTGAGATCACGGTAGTCGATGCAGATCCGTATTTTTCCGTTCTTCTTGAGGACGGGGACTATATTAGCCACCCAATCTAGATGTTGCTCCTCCCGGACGAAGCCACATGCAATGAGCTTGTGAACTTCGGCTTCAATAGCTTCCATAATGTTCGGGCGAAACCGACGTTGTTGCTCTTGACTGGCTTGACGTCAGGCTTGATGTTTAGACGGTGCATAGCGACCTGTGGATCAAGTCCGGGCATGTCTTCGTAGCTCCATGCGAAGACGTCTATATACTCTCTTACGAGTATTATCAATTCTTCCCTTTCTGTAAGTGATAGGCTTTCACTTATAAAGATGGGCTTAGGGTGGTCTTGACTACCCAAGTTGACCTGCATCACCTTATCTTCAGTAGGTGGCCCGCGCAGTTCGAATCGTTTTTTTCATTGAAGGTCTAATTGCTGGGCCCATGGTTCCTCATCAGTGGCTTCTGCGGGCTCCAATTGACTGCTTGAGGTCATATTAATAGTGAGGTCTTTGAACATTCCTCCTATGCTGATATCGGAGTCCCATTCGGAGGATGAAGCCGAATGTGATGGAGCTGATCCATCGTCCTTGGCTTGAACCGTTGCTAGCGATGTGGGCGTGACGTAACCCAACCCCCTGCGTGTACTATCATAGTAATTTACAGGCTTCCCTTTAGGCACAAAGTTCCGCATCAAACCGCGCCTTCCTTTTCCGAAATTCAGGCCTGCTCCATGCTTCAAGTTGTACCCCATTTTCTTCATAATATGGCGCGCTGGCCGCGCGTAATGAAAGAATTGTGGAGTGTCTGAGTCTGAACTTGAATCTGTGACCACGGGTCCCCGTGGTTGGGTTCTACCGAAGATTATCAGTAACTGACCTTCTTTGGATGGCGGGATCACCAAGACAGCTCCTTCTGCGGATTCCATGGGCGTACTGGACGCACTTGGCTTGTGTAAAGGCATGTGCAGAGAGCTATCCGTAATGGATTTAATCGACCCAATACTCGCAGGATAATCGAAAGAAATATTATCATTAATTACCCATTCACCTTCATCCTCTGAAGGAGTATTACATAGGGGGTTATTGAGACATGCTATAACTGGTTCACCAATCAGAATGGCTGGCATGCCTGTTTCGGATTCTGAATCCGCCTCGTTGCCACTTTCATCATCGTCCGGCAACGATTCTTTAAGTGCTCCACCGGCCTCTTGATATAGGAGAGCGTCAGTGAAGTAGTTTTCCACTCCTTTGAATGGTTGTCTCTCAGCAAAGACAGTTCGTACTGTCGCATTATCTTCAACATATTTGAAGCATTGATGGAGGGTGGAAGGGACGATCCAGTTGGCATGGATCCATGGTCGTCCTAGCAGCAGGTTATATGATGTGTCAGCATCAATGACATAGCATGTCACTTCTGACTTCAGACTCCCGATTCTGCAACGGAGTCGGATTTTCCCCAGTGGATGACTGCTCCCGGCGTTGAAACCGTATATTGTAGTAGTGGTTGCGGACAACCTGTACAATGGTACGCCGAGGAAGTAGAGAAGCCTTTTGGGGATGATGCTAGTGCGGACCCCGGATCGACTTGTATTCTTTCAATGCATGTTGAACCGATATATCCGGTGTAGTACAGAGGTCGATCGTGCTTGTTATCTTTGAGAAGCATATCTTCCGCTGTGAAGGTAATAACGGGCACCTTTGATTGTGCATGATGACATTCTGGGCAGGAAGACTGAGCGTCATCATTAGGGATTTCAGGCATGCATGTCAGAAAGGATTCTGAATTGGCTAGCGCATCCCTGAGTGCTTCTCTTGTCTCTTTTGAGAGGCGAAGGAGCTCGTGTATAGTGATACGAGCTGGGATATTGGCCAGCTGAGCCAATATGTCAAACCGAAAGGGCGTATCAAACCCTTGGCCTGGTGGTTTCTTCAACACATGGTCGAATCGTACCTCCTTAGGCTTTTCTTTCCCTTTGGCTGGGATTGGAGTGGATGCTGGTACTTGTACTGACGTCGTTTGCTGTTGTATCTCGTCAGTAGACATTTCATACTGCCTCAAGTATGGTTTTCCGGATCGGGTGCCCGTTTGTTGAGGCATATCGGTTTGCGCTGCGCAAGCAAGCTTTTCTCCTTCTGAATCACTGAGGGAAGCCGATGTAAGATTGCCGTCGTCTGGCAGGATGGAGATGACATTGCAAGACTTGCCCTTTGAATCGGGCTGCTTTGGATCCCGCTGTACGTCTTGGACGAGGTCCGGATGTATCCACATGACTTCCCCTGTCTCCAATGTTAAGGGAACAAGACCCTTATTATGTTGAGCTATAGCTGGAGGATGCTTGACTTCCAACCGTGGCGCAGGGGCTGCATAAGTCCCGTCAGGAACTGTGATCTTTGGGTTTTACCGAACTCAAGAGTTACCATATTGGCAGTGACTTTTTTTTGCTCCGTCTTCAACGTCAGAACTCCGGCTTCAACCAAAGCTTGAATTCTATCCTTGAGGACATAGCACTTGTCAGTAGGATGGTGGATCATCCTGTGGTAGAGGCAGTATTTAGGGTCGTTTGTGCGCCCTATCTCATTGGAACGCCGAGCATCCGACAGCTTCATTTTGTTCGCTTTGTGGAGCAGATGGAATATGGTGACCACCTGATCGTCTTTGAACGAGTACTGCTTTGGAGGGAACTTAGGTTCCTGATTGTCGAAGCCGCTCTTCTTGGCCTTCGACTGCACATCTCCGGATAGTTCCACAGACATAGTCTCTTTGCCTTTAGCTTGAGAAGGTTGCGGTAGGTCGCCACGCCCTTTATTGTTCATCCCCCACTTGCCTCTAGGGGCGGATGGTTCGAACTTTTAGCCGACTTCTCGGCTATCTCAGCTTGTTCGACCAATTCTTTCCAGGTGTGGGCTTTGACAGCCCCCATGCGAACTTCCACTTGGTCTAGGAAGTTGTGTCTGCATGTCTGCAAGAGCATGGGTAATGGCATCCCTGCTGGGCACATCAAGGATAAGTTTCTGAACCGTTCAATGTAGTCACGGACAGATTCGCCCTTCCTCTGCACAGTGGAGAGGAGTTTGTCCATGGTCACTTCGGTATCGTCCTCATAGAAACGAGAGAGGAACCGAGTTTCTAGGTCGATCCAGGAGTTGATAGAGCCCGGGGGAAGACTGCGAAACCAGTCAAATGCCACCCCCTTTAAGGTGCCAATGAATAGCCTAGCCATGACGGCGTCATTGCTTATAACATTACCAGTCTGAGACCGGAAATAGTAGATGTGTTGATTTGGCGAGCTCTTTCCATCATAGGTATGCAGCGTTGGCGGTTTGAACTTCGGTGGATATGGCACCGAATCCCACTCCAGCGGATAAGGACGGACTGCCCCTACCTTCTTTAATTCATCCCTCTGAGCTAGGGATGCGATTTGAGCTTGGAGGCCCTTAAGGACTTCGGCGTCTAAGGAAGAACCCTCCTTGGATTTCTCCGGCTTTGGTTGCTCATTGCTGAAGTGTTCCTCCTCATCGTGATTGCTCCCGGCATCATTGTTATTCCGGTTATTGAGGAGTTGAGCGAGCATCTGTTGAATATTGTCCAGGGCCTCTTGCTGAGTTCTGGAAGTCTGCTCCTGAGCTTCCAAGCGCCGACGAAGGTCGTCGTTAGCGCTATCAGCCATGTTGACTGATACTCTGTCTGTTCGCACCGAACTGACTGCCGCCGAAGAGGCCTACCCACTGTCTTCATCTTCTTCATCTGATGATTGGAGTGACCTCCTGGGCTGTGACGAGGCTAGGGCCGTCGAGGAAGAAGGCTGTTCATAATTGTAGGGTATCGCCACCCTAGATATGGTGTTTCGGAAAACACCTTCCTCATGCACCAAGACTTCGCCTAAGTCTGGGCTGTAATCTGGATCTGGGGACTCTCGTCCTCTTCCGGTCATGTTGACGAATGCAGAGGGTAAATCTCGCGAGATGCTCCTTTTGCGGTGCTTCATTGGGGCTTGTACCGATAGTCGATCGAAAGCTGACCGTCGTCTTGGAGGGGTGGTGGAAGTTGGTCCCAGCCGGCAATGGACCGAGTGGAGTGTCACCAGCTGACATCCCACTTGTTGACAACAGGGGGAAGAGGTTTGTCTATCTGTCAACAATTTCCTCAAATCGAACCCGGTTGGGTCCCTGCAATCGAGCGCGAAGGCTCTTTTGGGTCACACATAGGGCGATGTCCTGCTTCTTTTATCCCTGTAGATGGGATTAGCACTGAATAGTGCTTTGGTTCTAGCTTCGCCATTAGACGCGAACTTAGTGCTTGACGCACTGGAAAGCGGAGCACGCTGCGGTGCTTTACCCGCTATGCTGCTGCGAAGGCAATTAGCCTTAGATGGTACTTTGGCTTCGGCTTTGCGGTCATCAACCCTGCGCGTACTCTGTGGTACAGTAGCTTCGCTCATGAGAACGAGGCCGGCGCGAGGCATCGCTGCCCCTGAATTGGACGACGGTATGATTGCCGTCGTAACTTTATGATTGGAGCAGACAGGCATCTTGCCTTTCTCTTCGCGGGAGAGGCACAGTTTAGGCATTGCTACGCCTGAAGCTTCGGCTGAAGACTTCTGTTTAGACTTCCATACCCGCCTTGGCAGAGGAGGCTTAGGTTCGCAAAGAACCTGATTAGCCACACACGAGGCTCAGGGGTGTTGGCAGAATTCTACTTCCGTTTCTGCTTTGAAACCTTGGTCGTGGAGACCTTCCTATGCTTTCGTGCTCGAAGCATTGGGCCACCCCCAGAGAGGACTTCTTCAAATCTTCCTTGATCGAACTGAACCACCAAGTTCTCACAAGTAAAGGAATCAGACTGCGGACGTGCTTCCTTGTTGTGCCAAATAACCGCAGTAGGTTCGCAGGGAACCTTTTCAGTCTCCGTAGAGACTTTCCTTGAAGATTTAGCCAGAGGGGCTCTGGCTGCACCGGCTTTTCTGAATTCAGAGTTAGACCCGAAGGTCTGTTTGTCGCATTGCGACACTTGATTCTCGGCAGTGGAGAATTTCTTCCCCAGCGGAGTCGCCATCTTGTTTTCCATTATGTTTGCAAAGGGGGGAAACTTACAAAAAAGGGTTGAGGAGCTAAATTACAAGTATTCTTAAAAAGATTACAAGTAGATCTCCTCAGAGATTCTGGAGAAGTGTGCCGATAGGAGTCTGGTCAGCGCGCGACCACTTTGTCCCTTTGACGATGCGAGCGATGAGATTCCCTTCTCGCCTGGTTCGGGGAATCAGAGAATAGAAGGTTGGTAGAACCCTCTTGCTGCTTCTCAAAATCACCTTCAATAAGGAATTCCTTCTCGCCTGGTTCCAGAGATTCCTTGAGAAGAAAGACGATGTTAGGGTATCAACACCCTGGATAGAGAAAGCAATTCTCTAAAAGGTCTCTGAATTCGAGAGCGCACGGTGCTTTTTGAAGAAGCCTCTACTTGTGGAGTCCTCTAGTATATGTGCGTGGTCTCTCTCTCTCTCGATTGATCGATCTCTCTCTCCTTGTACCCCTGGCGGGCTATTTATAGGGAGAGTAAGGGTATAATCGTCCCTTGAGGATATGGAAACAGATTGAATCAAATCTGTTTAAATCTGGAAAGTAGCCTTGCTGCGAGGCTAAGATAGCTTCTGCGGAGCTAGAATTGGCAGGTCGGTTGATCCTCTTGATCTGTTTTGATCCTTTCCATATCGTTAGAAGATTTTCCCTGATCTTCTTACTCGTTTTAGAAGAGTCAAGAGATTGTGGCAATCAACTGTCAAATTTGATCTCTGATTTGATCTTAATTGGATTTGATCTGACCCGACCTCATCCGGAGATCTGATTGGTCAAAGATTGACCGTGACAGATTCATAGCAGCGCTGCCCGCATTGAGCTCGTGGCGGAGCTAGAGGCAATTCTTGGCGAAGTCCGAAAAAGAGGCTTTTTGGCGAAGCTGTCAGTTGGCTTCTTGGCGAGGCTTTGGATGGCTTCGAGGCGAAGTCGAGTGATATTAGCCTCTCAAACGAGGCTATCCCTTTGGGCTCATGTGATGCTAAGTGCTAGCACCTTAGACCTACTGAGGTCTGTTTAGAAACAATCCGGGTTCACTGTCTGCTTGCTAGATCAGTGGAGTCCAAGTTGCTTCCTTGTCCCTTGGAGATGGGTGAAAACTGGTCTTCAGCTCGTCTGTCACTTGTCTTTTGTAAATGTCAACAAGTTTAGACATTGTTCAGACCAATAAGAATCTTGTCTTTTTTAAGTGTCAACACACACAAGTTTAAAGTTTATTGGTTTTGGTTTTCGATTTAACCGGTTTTGGATTTTATGTCAAAAATATAGATATATATATATATATATATCCTTTTATGTATATTGGATGCTATCCATATGCAACATGCTTCAAAGTTGTTTCAATATCATGTTTTTGTATTTTCATGAGTTTTGGAGAAAATGGTTTTCCATTTCAAAAATTCAAATTTGAAAAATACCGATTTTGGTTTAAAGGCAAATTTCTATATCACAAAAATGGTTCAAATTGTTTATATTATGTGTTGAATTTTAGCCACACATATTTGTATTTCAAAGATCTTAAAAGAACTTATTTTTGTGAAATTTATGTGTACTTTATGAGATTTTTTTTAGAAGGTAAAAAGACAAGTTTTTCCATCCTAAATTTCCCAGCCTGACTGCACTGGTGGTCGATCGGCACGGTTGACCGATGTGCACGGGACGTGCACAAAGGCCAGCCATTCGGCCGGTCAACCGCGCGGTCGACCGACTGAAAGCACCCCACTCTCGGTGGGGGCCGGTCGACTGAGCGGTTGATCGTTGGCTTTGGCCCGGTCGACCAAGCGGTCGACCAGTTGCACAACGGTCATAAAAATGACTGTTGGCCAGTCGACCGGAAGGGCATTTTTGCCCTTTCTTAGCTGCCAACGGGCAGATTTTTGGAGGGTTATAAATAGCCCCCTCCTTGGCTGATTTCACTAAGAATTTCAAGAGCAAAAATTCTCATCTTCTTAAGTGTTTTACTAACAAGTTTTAAAAGAGTTTTTGGGTTAAAAAGGATTTATCTTTATTCGTTTTCAGGGGTTGAAAAATTAAAAGAAAAATAGAGTATTTGGGATGTTGGGTTTGATCTTCATTTCTATCTTTATCTAGCATTTTTTTTCAAGTATTTTTCTTTGTGTTTGATTTCCAAACACCTTGATTTCTCACACTTGTGCTATCATATCTATCCTATCAATAAAATCTTGTTTTGGTGAGAAAATTGGTTTGTGGTTGTTGAGACCACCAAGAGTTATAACCTTCTTTTATTTAAGTTCCCTCTTGTGTAGAGGTGAGTGTGGAGGTTGTGTTGGTATCCCTCTAAGTGTAGAGGTGATTGAGGTTGTTGTTTGGCTTTGAGCCTTATCCATCTTATATGAGGTGATTGTTGTTTAGCTAAGTACCCATCTCTCTAAGTGTAGAGCTGATTGTTGTTGTGCCTTGCCTCTTGTGTAGAGATTGTTGTTTAAGAGAGAAGTTGTGTACTCCAAAGTTATATTACCCAAATCCTCAGTGGAGGTTCCCTGTGTGGGAAGTCCTGTGTGGACGTTATAGTGAAAATCCTTCTGTGTGAAGGCGTGACCGTAGAGCAGTGGCTCGAACCTCGAAACATATCTTATTGTTTGTGATTGATCCACTATCTCTTAACTCTCTCTTATTTACCTTGCATTATTTCATATTGTTCATTCATACATATATGCTTGGTGTTATTTGTGTGCCTCATTTGTGTTGAACCAAGAGAGTTTTACATAGCACCTCAACTCTTATTTAGAGGAATTTAGAGGAGATAGTCCAGAGTCCTTCGTCGGAAATTCGGCTACACTCTTTGGTTACACTAAATGTGTTACAATTTGCTTTTTATTCCGCATCATTTGTCATTAATTAGCCATGCACTTATTCACCCCCTCTAAGTGTACTTTCAAAAAGAAAATTAACATAGTATTTAACGAGGTTCGGTAATTTGCCTAAGTCCTCGGGGCAAGGGAGAGAGAAATTTTATTGATTCAACAATCAATACAAACAATACAAGAGGGATACTTTCAAGGATTTTAGAGATTTCCAATGATACAATACATGAGGGCTCTAGCCCTTATTTATGGCCACAGAGTCCCAGGGATTTAGAAAACCCGGATTGGATTCGATCCCAACCAGAAAAGGAGTCCGAATCTAGAAAAGGAAAGCTAAAACGCGTCTGTCAGTCGATCGGCCGGTCGACCAACCCTTGTGCTCAGTCGACCGGCCTGGTCGACCGGCACCAACGGAGAGCAGCCTTCTTTCAATCGGTCAATCGGGCGGTCGATCGTTCCTTGCCACAGTCGACCGGGCGGTCGATCGAGATACGTCTGTGCATGTCGTGCACACCGGTCGACAGATTGGTCGACCGATCCCTCCTCCGGTCGATCGAGCGATCGACTGAGGTTCTGTCTTGGCCTGCTGCAAGTGCCGTTCTTACTCCTTTGACTTCCTGTTGCTCCCTTTGACTTCTGGTCTCTATGCTATCTTCCTCTGTCTCCTTTATCTCCTCTATCCCTGCAATTCTCCACCTTGGTGAAGATTTTTTAAATTTGAGCCGAACTCCAACGAACACCTGACGAAATTGACACACAATCTCGGCGAAATCGACACACGATCTCGGCTTTGAGCGCTCCGAACGAAATTGATACACGATCTCAGTGAAATCGACACACGATGTCGACTTGGCCAACAAACGAAACATGTTCCTTCAAATGAGTCGCTAGTACACGTACAATTGATTTTCACTGATCTGACCAGATCCCAATTGAGTTTGTCATTTTCACCAGCAACTCTCACCAAACTCCAATATCAATTGTAAGCTTCCAACTTCAGCTCAATTATCCAAACGGAATGCACCATACACGTATTCCCATCACTTCACCTGAAGAGAAATACCATATGAGCTGACTAATGAACGTATCTCTTACTCAGCAACTTCATGGAAATCTATTCCAAAATGACCTCAAGAAGAACCCATCATGTGCCAACACTGACTCTCCAACTGACAGGCTCTCTCTAGTCTATATGTCTTCAAGATGGTCCAACCAAATCTGAGTCGAGCACACTAAACACCATCATCGGCTTCAACAAACTGGATGCACACCCCCTTATGCAAGCTTAACCATCTTCTCATCAAAAGATCAACTGTTCATCGAGATCACAATACTTCACCTCTACGTGAATTCCAACTGTTAACCTCTACGTGAATTTTAACTCTTCACCTCTACATGAATTCTAACTCTTCACCTCTATGTGAAGTCTCAATCAGCCTCTCGAGAACCCAAATACACCATATAACTTCATGTGGGTTGCATCACCAAATGGCTGCGCCTTTACGGCTGTGCCTTTACGGCTGCCTACGTACCTTGCCAAAGGGATCAAGCCAATCGTAGTTCATTGAAATGAGCTCCATCAAGCTCAAGTGCCTGTGACTGAATCTTCAGTAGCGGACCGATCTGACTGAGTCATATGAACCTCCTTACTGCCGTCATGGAGAACAACGGCCTTCAACTTGAGCTTGTCGCGGTTATAACCTTGAGATTCATGCTTCTTCACCCATTTTCGTGATTTTATTTTGGTTCCAATTGCTGCAAAGAATTTGACATTCTCATCAATATCTTCAACCTGTTCAGCATCAAAACTGGCTACATGATCTCCACCCGTGTTACATCCGGTGAAGTCTTCACTGATACTGAACCAACTGGAGATGGTGGAGTAGCATCAACCTCCACCAGCTGTGATACTTCCTTGGTCTTCGTCCTCTCCACCTGCTGAGAGACGGTAAACTTCAACCCTGAAATCTCATCAAATGTGACATGCTGACTCAACACGATCTTTTTGTTTTTGAGGTCCCATAACTTGTAACCTTTCATATTTTTTTTGACACCAAAAAACACAAACTTTTTTACTCGCGAATTCATCATGTCATCTTTAGCACTAAAGTAGACCGGACTTCCAAATCCCTCAACAAACTATAACCTTGAGTAGCTTTCCCAGACTAAACTTCTAGTGGAGTTTTACCTCCTATCCTAGTCAATGACAATCTATTTATGAGATGGCTAACATACATAATCGCTTCAGCTCAAAACAATTTGTCTAATTGTGCATTAGACAACAAACACTGAGTCTTCTATAGCGGTTTATCTCCTTAGCCAACCCATGTATTCTTTCTGTGAAGTGAGTATCAATACCAGTGTTCTGGCCAAATTGTAGGAATTAGTTCTTGTATCTTTCAATATTATCAATTTGCAGCTCCTTGATCTTCCTACCAGTCTACTTCTCCATTATATCATTCTACTTCACCAACATATCTAGGGCTTTATACCTTTGTCTCATAGGATATATCCAACAATGCCTAGATAAATTATCAATAAAAGAGACAAAATACCTTTGACCTCCAAGCGATGCAGTCTTAACAGGTCCCCAAACACTTATGTGAACACAATCAAGAAGACCTTCAGAGTGGTGAGTACTGGTACTGAATTTCATCTTCTTCTTATCCAGAATGCCGTGTTCAACCAATTTTAAATTACAGGTAGTAGCACCTTCCAATAATCCCTTCTTTGCTGGAGCTTGCAAAAACTTTTCACCTCTGTGCCAGACATGTGTGCAAACATCATCTAAAGAAATAGAAGTCTCCACCTGACCTGCAACTGTACTACTATTCAAGTAGTAGAGATTGTTACGGCGGACGCCCTTCATAACCACCATTGAGCCTTTGGTCATCTTGAGAACACCATCTCGTATAGATATCAGAGACCTAATGCTTTCAATGCACCAACAGAGATAAGATTCATTTTGAGTTGAGGCACATACCTCACCTCCTTCAATTCTCATACTATCCCATCATCCATCTTGATATGGGCTATACCCATCCCTTCCATATTATACGGATGATCATCACCATGACCGTGAAGCATCCATCTAGCTTCTCAAATCTAAAAAATCAGTCCCTGTTCGGGCACACATGATAGGTAACTCCTGTATCTAAGATCCACTCAGTATTATTTGAGTAACTAACAGTATGAGTAGTAACAGAGAAAGAAAATATCGATGAGTCTGAACCCGATCCATTCGCCTGTGAAGTACTGGCATGAGTACTGACCACCTGTGCGAGATTTACTTCGGTCATCGACTCCTTCTTCTTACCTTTGGCCTTCAGACAATTATCCTTCTAGTGTCCTAGCTCCTTGTATAAGGCGCACTAGTTTCTCTTCAGATCTCTAAAAACTGATATGGACTTTGATCTTCCCTGATCACCTCTGTCCTTTGATTGGAACTCCTGCCTCTTACCGCTAATGCCTCTGCTGTTGTGCACCCTGAAGAAGACAGTCTATCATGTCTCCTTTCTTCATAATTTACAAGAGCAGTAGACACCTCGCTATAGTTAAGGGATTTCACAAGAGCAGTAGACACCTCGCTATAGTTAAGGAATTTTCTTCCATTGATCAATGTAAGAGTAAAGGTCTCATACATTTCTTCAGGAAGAGAATTCAATAGAATTAGCGCCTTATCCTCTTCATCGATGTCCACACACATTAACCAGGTCTCTAAGAAGTTTTGTATAACTATTCATGTGTCCTTCAATAGAGCATCATCTCTTCATCTGAAAATGATAAAACTTACTCTTCAACTGCAACCGCAATTCGACGCTTTTTGTCAGATACTTTTTCTCCAGGATCTCCCACAGCTGCCTCGCAGATGTTTCATGCAACACATTATACTTGATGTCTTGTGTTAAGTAAGACCTAATCATGCCACACACCCTTTGGTTCATCTTATCCCAATCTTCTTCAGTAGTTGAATCACGCTTCTTCTCCAACCGTAGAGTGTCTTCGAGGTTTGATGTCGTCAATGCATCCATCACCTCACATCTCCACATACTAAAGTTGTTCTTGCTGTCGAACTTCACCACATCAATCCTCAACGGATGTGGATTCACGGATTTCCCTGTAGATGTACTTTCTCCAGCCATCTTCTCAACTAATTCCTTAAATAATGTGGAAAGCAAATGGAGTTAGATAAAACAAACTAGATAAAGATAGGATCGTTATCTTCACACGAAACCCTCGAAGAGTTTTCAAAATGATCTACTCCTCCGAATTAATTCCTCAAACAATCCACGCGTTGTTTAGAGATCGACACACGATCCCACAAACAGTCCCAACGCTGCTTCGAGATCGACACACGATCTCTGCCAAACAGCAACTGATGCCTTGGAATCAACACACGGTCCCACGACGAACCTGTGATGCTCTGATACCACTTGTTGTGCGCCGGTGCAACAACCTATGAGGAATCCACCAAATAGAGACAGATGCAGCCGGAGATATACCCAACACGATAAGAATAGAGAAACAATAGAGAAAAGCAAATCAATACAGTATTTAACGAGGTTAGGCAATTTGCCTACGTCCTCGGGGTAAGGGAGAGAGAGATTTTATTGATTCAACAATCAATACACAACAATACAATAGGGATACTTTCTAGGATTTCAGGGATTTTTAGTGATACAATACATGAAGGCTCTAGCTCTTATTTATAGCTACAGAGTCCCAGGGATTTAGGAAACCCTAATTGGATTCGACCCCAAATCAGAAAAGGAGTCCGAATCCAGAAAGGAAAGCCAAAAATCATCTGCCGGTCGACCGGCACGTCAGACCAGCACCAACCGAGAGCAGCCTTCTTTCAGTCGGTCAACCGGGCGATCGATCGTTCCTCACCACGGTCGACTGGGCAGCCTAAGGGATACGTCTGTGCATGTGGTATACACCGGTCGACAGCCTGGTCGATCGGTCCCTCCTCCGGTCAACCGGGCTGTCGACCGAGGTTCTGTCTTGACTTGCTGCAAGGCCGTTCTTACTCCTTTTGACTTTCGATTGCTCCCTTTGACTTTCGGTCTCTGTGTTATCTGCCTCTGTCTCGTTTATCTCCTCTCTCCCTATAGAATCTCCCTCGCCCTCCATAGACTAGTCCTTCATCTCCAAAGTTGTCGTATTGATAGGTGAGATTGTCGAATTCTTTGTCCGAGAATTTGTCAAATTGGGGATGTTACAGAGAATACTTTGGTGGTGGAGGATATGGGTGTAGCTGATAAGGGGGTGGTTGATTTGGGTGTGGTTGGTATGGGGGTGGCTGATATGGGGGTATTGTAATGGGGGTGGTTGATTTGGTGGTGTTTGTTGGAGTGGAGGTTGTTGTGGTGGTGGTTGATTGAGTGGGAGGTTGTTATAGGGGTACTTGATGGAGATTACCTGATGAATGATCTTGTTTGCTTTGGTACATATCATCAGCTAGATTTTGATCATCAAGTTTGAGAGACAGCTTCTTGGCTTCCTGGATCAGATTGTCCACAACTGATTCAAGAGTGCTGCGTCTCCCTTCAACAGTAGTCATCTTTGCAGGAAGGCTTTGCAATTCGTCGCCATCTCATGTCATCGTCGGAAAGTTGCTGAAGCTCTGATACCACTTGACGCAGATAGAAAGCGAACAACGCTGACTAAATCTCATTCTAGCACCAACGAACCCTGAAGAAATCTTCAGGTACGGATATTACTCAAATCCACGAGCATCGACCCGAATCCACGAGCCAAAGAGAACAATTCGAATCCATGAGCAATTTGAGTGAAAAAAACTCAATTGTATTAATCAAAATTGAATACAAAATAAAGATACAATGGTCTTATATAGGTACTTAAAAAAATACTAATCTAACTAGGAAGTCTAATCTAAAGAAACAAAAACGAAACAATTTGGAATCCGAATCGGACCAAAACCAAATCCAAACAGTGTTAGAAAATGCTGATACATGTCTGGCAAATGACCGCTGGTGAAAAGTTGGCTTGGCCGGTCGACCGGCATATCGAATTTCTGCTCTCTGCTTCGGGTCGGTCGACCGAGCAGTTGACTGACAAAGTGGCCTGCTCCCTATTTTTCTTCTTTGTTGTTAGTCGGTCGATCAGGCGGTTGATCGACATTTTCAAGTGTTGTTCTCAGTCCACCGGGTGGTCAACCAAGCCTTTTGTCTGGGCTCAGGTTGAACCTAGGTTTGTAGCTCTACGATCCTACATCAAAGCCTAAGGTCCGAGTATCACCTGGCCGTATAAACCAGACCATTTTCTATTGACCAACTCTAATCTGGGTCGAATTGGAACCCGAATAGGCCCAAATACTCTTATCCGCATAGAATTTCTAAGAAAACGTCCGCATCCAATTTCCCCTCCCAATTGTTTCTTAGTTGCCGCTCGAACTGAATCCGCAGTAGTCGGTACTCGGTAGGTGAAAAGGAAAGTCAGAGTTTAATTAAACAAGTCCAGCAACGTGGGCACTACCATCGCCTTCCACTGATCTTTATCTACTAACAGATCACGGCTCAGAAAGCACCACGTCCTTCACACTATACTGTTCCGCAGGTAGAGTATACTTCTGCGCACTGGACAGCGGCATGCCACGACCATCGTCGCCTTCAATTTAAGCCCCTGACAAATCCACGAGATTTAAAAAAGGAAAAAGAAAAGGGGAAAAAATTGAAAAAGGGAAAATGGGGGAAGCGAAAAAACCTACTGCGATTGAGATCAAGAACCTCCGGTTCACTTACCCAGGCATCGACGGCCACCCGCCGCCGGGATCGACGCCGCTCATCGAAGGGTTCAACCTCAACCTCAACGCCGGCGAGCGGTGCCTCCTCGTGGGATCCAACGGCGCTGGTGAGTTTTGGATAATTGGTTGAAATTTGATTGTTTCTTTGGTTTTGGATCTGATTCAGATTTGTGGAAATTGGATAGGGAAGACGACGATACTGAAGATATTGGGAGGGAAGCACATGGTGGATCCCGACATGGTTAGGGTTTTGGGGAGGCCGGCGTTTCATGATACTTCGCTGACGTCATCGGGGGATCTTTCGTATTTGGGCGGAGAGGTTAGTTTTCTAAAGAGAAAAAAAAAATCCCCTTAAAATTTTTTCTATATGTTGGAATCACAGATAGAAAGTTACAATTTTTGGGCGTGGTTTGTGAATTTTAGTTAATTATACTGTGTAGGATTGTTCAGAGGGAAATTCGAGTTCAGTTGCAGATGCCTTGTCTGTAATGTGTTAGATTCTCGTATTAAGAAAACCTATGATAAGTTAAAAACCAAGAGTTGGGTACGAGATCTTAGTAACTTTGAATTTAATGTTCTCACAAAAGATATGACCAGAGTATTCAATTTCTTATGGGATCAGTATTTTTTTTAATTTAAACAAAAAAATGGCGGAGTAGTAAAGGCCTCCGTTTTTGAGTAAACGTATTTAATGAAACAAAGATAAACACAAACTGCAATATTAACCACAATATAATTATACTGATACATCCCAGTCCAGAATATCTAGAAAATGGAAAAGGGGAAGAACTTGATTTACTCTAGTGACAGAAACATGCTAAAGTGAAAGAGAGATAAGATTGGCATATGATTAACAAATCAAGGAAGGAATGCACTGAAAAGAAATTGTATTAGCATCATAAAAATTTAAAAGGATTGACGTCTTGATTAATTATATAACATGTTTACAAATTTTTGGACCATATCTGGCACACTAATAACAAAATATTTGTGTAAAATTTCTTTTATGATCACATATAAGTGGAAGATGACCTTTTTTTCTGTACTGGTACCTGGGAGGGAAACCATATAGTACCGGTAGCAGAAATTTTATTATAGAAGTTTGTGCATACTTGATTAATGTCAAATCTAGGAAGGAACAAATATATGGTAAATGTTATCCGTGAGAAATGTATTGTTTTTGCAGTGGAGAAGAGATGTTGCTTTTGCTGGTTTCGAGGTCACGATACAGATGGACATTTCAGCTGAGAAGATGATATATGGGTTTCTGGCATTGATCCTCAAAGGAGGGATGAACTGATCAAGGTATGATTTTTGTAAAATTCTTAGTTAATTTTCTTTACTAGTTTTATATATATCTTTCCCTCTTCCAATATGCAACCTGTAATTTATTTGAGAAAATTGCGCTCTTAAACTAGCATCCCTTAGAAAGATAATTTTACCTTTATGACGTATGTTAGACAGGATAGTCATGTTATATATATAATGCAGGAGTACTTGAAATTTATTTCCAAGCTGTGAATACTAAAATGGATTGTGGGGTAATTTTTTCCATCAGGTGCTGGACATAGATCTGTCATGGAGAATGCATAAGTCATCAGATGGTCAGAGAAGACGTGTTCAAATTTGTATGGGTCTTCTTAAACCATTCAAGGTCTGTCCCCTCTGTTTGAAGTGTATAGCCACCTATACCTTTTAAAATCTAGGTTGACATTAGTGCAAATTAATACATCTCTCCTCCTTGTTTCTCTAGGTTCTCCTTCTTGATGAGATTACAGTTGACCTAGATGTGCTGGCGAGGGCCAACCTTTTGAACTACTTCAAGAAGGAATGTGAAGAAAGAGGTGCCACAATTATTTACGCAACACATATTTTTGATGGTCTTGAGAATTGGCCAACACATATTGTAAGTATTGCAGCTATGCATGATTCTTTTATGAAGTTCATATATAAACCTTTGTGTTAACTTGTAGAGTACTCTCAATAACAGGTGTACATTGCACATGGGAAATTGCAATTAGCGCTGCCTCTGGAAAAAGTAAAAGAAACAAGTAATCTCTCTCTGATGGTAAGCAATATTTACGTCTTCTCTATACGTAGAATTAAGACAGCTATATGGGCAGTCATTCACATTAGCAGAAACATTGCATGAGCGCTGAGCCAAACGCACCTGCACCCTCCAGAAATTAATCTAATAGGCATGTCATTGTTTACAGAAAAAACCACATGAGAATGAAGTATCCAAATTATGGTGGGAACTACTATTCTCGATTTTCTGCTTGAGCAGTATCCTAACGCTCTCATAGCTGAGCTTGTGTCCACTGAGTTGCTGAGGTGTTTTAGCTGGCAGGTCAGGATTATTTGATAACTTAAAATAAATCTTAGAAGTCTAGAAGTTTGAATCTTGAACAACTGATGATCCCAGATGGAGGAGGAGTTAATGTGAACCAACTTGTAGACATCTTAGTTATTGAATGCAGTGAATATTTCTTTTATAAAAAAAAAGTATTTAGGGTTTTGGAGGTTTCTTGGTTAGTGGTTCAATTCTCGGTCATGGAAGAGGATCATTGTTAAAATGTAGGCCTGTTTGGTGCTGGAGCAATTATGATAAACTATTTTTGTTCAATTCACTAAATTGTAGCTAAATTATCTAATAATTCTAACACACTGCAAACCAAAATAATTGCAGAGAGAGTTAAGAATTGGTTCAAAGATGAGAGAGACATGCTCTCTGCATCATATATTTGCAAATGTAGTTAGCGGATAGTGTTTGGTTTTAAACGTTTTTGTTCTAAATTTTCAATGAATTGTACAAGGAACTTGAATACAACAGACTTTCAGACAATTTGAGGTGAAAAAATCCATGGCTTTGCTTTCAAAGACTGATGTAACCAAATTTTTCGTGGTATTTTAGCCCATAGAAATAAGAATCATTGAGTTTGTGCATACATAGAATGACATTCTAATAAAAGGACATCTTACTTTGATGTCTGACTGGCCTGTGAATGTAGTTACCTCATATTAAGGGAACATTGAGGCCACATCTCTGGATTTGTGTGGAGAGAATATACAGAGCAACAACAAGACTTTTTCATGCTCAGGCAGGAAGAGAAAAGTGTTCCAGCTTTTGACTCATTGCTCAAAAAATTCATAATAGTTGACTATATTCGGCAGGATCCATAGTTTATTCCTACCGTAGGATGAGGATTGATGGCATTGTTTACTGATTCTGTCATCTGTTCTTTGTTTGCTTATTCTGCAGAGAACTGTGGAGAGCTGGCTAAGAAAGGAGAGGGACGAGGATCGAAAGAGAAGAAGGGAGAGGAAAGAAAAAGGTCTCTCCGAGTATGAGAGCACAGTAGATGGCAGCCGGGTGATTGGAGACCCAGCTAAACACGCTGCTCGCGTGATGAACAATGGCTGGGCAGCTGGGAGGCTGCACTCTACCATTGCTGGTGAAGACAATTTCTCCTTCAGTTCAAATAGAGTTCTGAGGCAGTAGTCCCCAGTATTTTTCTCTGGGATGATGTTATCTTGTTTCTTCATTTGAAATCTTGCCAAATTTGTTTAAATTAGATGTGATGCAATGTATACCAAAGGCTACTCCATTCTGGTTGAAGGGAAGCCTCTTTGTTGTTTGTATGCTGAACCACAGGAAAATAAAAGAAAGCAATAGCGGTAAGATTTCTGTCAGTTGCTGTTTGCTATTAATCCGTAATTTAGAGTGCTCGATACTGTGTCCGAGTTCATGAAGCTTCAAGTTAAAGGCCTGGCTCACTGGTAAAAGAATGGGTTTCTGTAATGAGTTTTCACACTAAAATTCTGAAAGTAGACAACCGAGACAATCACATGGCATGGTGTTTTACGTGCGTTTCCAGCAAAATACAGTATTGTTGGTTATCGAAGATGATACTATGTTGTCTTTAATGACAATGAGATCACTCACATTAAGGAACAACAATGTAATCTCATCAACCAGAAGTCTCTAACTTGTGAAAGAGTTACATTATCCGCAATGGATTCATCTAAACTGCATAACTCTCAGCAATGGAAGCAACAAGTTTAGCACTCGGTGCCAATTTTCGCAGACAATGATGCAAATTCACATGTACATACTGCGAATAAATCGAACATCAATCACCAGCTGATATCTCCAATGAAGTAGCGTGATAAATTTAATCAAATATGATTAGGACACAAAAAATGATTTCAGAGTCTAGAAATAAGGAGAAAAGAGGGCTCCATATGAGGAAAACAATAAATTTGATAGACAGAACAACATATAAATTATAGATGAAATGATCCTCGCGAAAGTTTCTACTCTCTAAACTCAAAATCGACACCAGCAGCGACTACTAACCCTGCAAGGAGAACAGAGAACCATGGTCAATATGCCAATGAAACTTGCTTGTAAAATGGTAGAAATGGTGGATGAAACAGTAACAAGACCTTCGCAATGTTGTTTGAGAGCCAGTCGAGTCCCTCGTAGACCCCTTCTCCAGACAAGGAAAATGGGCTCTTTAACTTCAAGTCATGTTCTTATTATCCAATGATCCTTAAACTAGAGAAGTTCATTTCTGCAGAGACAGTGTGCTTCAAAGAATTGAATCAGAAACTTGAGCTTTACCTCATTCAACATCCTGTGCAGTTCATCTGTAGCCTCAACAACACGATCTCGATCATTGCTGTCAACAACAAAAGCAAGACCTTGGGTGTTCTGGAAGTAATGTCTCCACAAAGGTCAGATCTGCACCAGCATGCCAAAAATAATATTATCATCACAGAATGAGAATATAGTTGCTCAGTGCAGTTAAGAAAGTGCCAATAAGAAGTTCTGAAGCACTTCAGTGCACGAAATATTTGATGAAAGATATTGACTAATGGCCAATCTGTATTTTTTTTTCCCCTGACATGCACTGTTTGATTATTGAAAAACAACTAGAAGTTAAAAAAAAAAACTGAGATGACTAGAATATGGAGGAGAAGAAGTCCACAAACTACAAACAGAAAATACAATGAGATGTTTCTATATTAACAGTTAAACCTGACAGCAGTACCTGTATGAAAAGCACAAAAGTTTTGTACATAAAAAACTAAAATTATAAAAGATGTGAATATGATGTGAAACGTGTATGCCTATATGGCAATCGGCAATAAAACACTTAATTACTCTTCACCAACACGAAACGATCATTGGTAGGAAATGATTAAAACTAATAATGCAGATATGAGTTAATTAAAATAACATGCGCAGACTGCTCCAATTTCAATCGAGAATCAACTAAAGATAATATATTATGCGGCAAAAGATTCTACGATCAACATCAAATTTAATGAATTACGCCATGGCTTTGAATTGTTCTTCAGCGGTTTCGACTTCATGATGTCCGCATCAGAACACCTTGTCCTGACCACCAACATCCCAGACGGTGAAGCTGATGATCTTGTATTCCACGGTCTCAACATTGAATCCTGACAAATGCGTGAAATGAACCTCAGTAGAAGTAGAAATTGTCAACTTCTTACAAAACAATATGAGCAGTAAACTCTTGTATCTCACGGACAAAGGGAGCATAAGAGCATTTGCCATACACCAGCAAAGGCCAAAATTATCCATTTATCTTTTCTTGCACAGAAACTACTTAATCATGAAAGAAATAGTTCTTGTGTGTTAAAATTCATTAACAGATATTTCTTTTAAACGAGTAGTTGGGAACCGGAGAAAATGCATCATGTCATATATAAGACATTTGCATACCTTTCAAACAACCTTAAAGACATATGAAGTCCCACATTTTTTATGCATACCTGCCCACAACAGAATCGGTAGTTTAGCTGCATAACTTGGGGGATCAAGTGGCCAGCCTATAGATTCTGCTCGACCTACCACTTGTTAAATCAACAAAAAGAATACACCCAATACACACCGGTAATAAACCTATGATGCATGGTTTGAGAGCTATCGGAACTGCTGCGGCTGATTCAATTGTATATAGGATCAGGATTCAAGTCATATTTAGGAACACAACAGGCTCATAGATACTCATTGCATGTAGTCAGATAATCACTTAAACCACAAGCTTGAGACCAGTAATGTTATATCAAAACAAATACTCCTTGCTTGAAAGCAGAATAAATGAGGCCCATGGAAGTCCTCGAGATGAAATGAACCAGCAGGGATAAGGTAATTATTTTTAAATTCACAAAGAAGAGGTTGTTCAAAACTCTTAAGACCCAGACTTTGATATGTTAGAAATCCTGCTAAAAACTCCATCCAGATGCTTAACGCTAAAGCCGGTCATTTGTGGGGCAAAAATGTATATCAAGATATTCTGATACATGCATATTGGCATTTGTAACACTTTGAAGAAGACTAGCTTTCAATTCCGTGCACCCAATGCACTTTGCTTGGATGGACTATTTTATTTGCATTTGTTTCTCTTGTATTTCTCACTCTTTTTCAGGTATCAACTTTGAATTTTCTTTTGTTTCATTCATAGTTTTGTAATGAAGTTTGATAGGACGCATTCTCGATGAAAATTCTAGTGGTGATTTCCTTTGTATCTTAATCTAACAAAGTAATTAATCAAACGACTAAAGCACAAGGTCATTGTCTGAAATACAAGAGTTCTAATGTTTTTATTTTTTCTAGCTAAACTAATTGTTATACAGATACTGTCAGAAAAGTGCAAATGATATTAATATGGTAATTAATGGCACATAGAGGTCAGAATCTCAATATTTAAAATTCATATGAATATCTGAATATTTTCTAAGTTTGCAATAAAATATTAGCTCATAAACAACCACACAAGTAATTAACAATTGGAACGTAACTGAAGCAACAAAGATTTTCACTGTAGGTTAAAGACTAACAAGTAATAATTGGCATAATCTAAAAAATAAATCAAACAAGGTCCAATTAACGGAGACCAATTTCCTGAGCAACAAAACAAGCTTGAAGTCCAAAGTTATAAAATTAAGAACATCAAAAAGAACACCCATGAGAATCTCATTGTCATTGTTAATGAAGAAAAAAAATTTCTATGAGCTTCCAATATTAAAATATTTTACAAGTATAATGCTGATGCATAACTTCACACATAAGGATGATACAATCAGAAGTATCTCGTAAAGACTTCAATAGAATAAATTATCAAATCTTTATAAGAATAACACAATTAAAAGTATCTCGTAGAAACTTCAATAGAAGCAATTTATCAAATCTTTTATATTTTTATCTTTTTAATATCGAACTTCTTGAGTCATCTTCATCTTTAATATTTTATTTTAAATGAGTATTTTCTTAGAGTAGTATTCAGTAACCGTGTACGGTATTTTGGCCCTTTCTCTTTCTTGCTCTTTCTTCTTCTTCTTCTCCTCTATTTAATGAGTTTCTTATTTTTTTTCTAATACTCCCTTAATAGGGGGGACAACACAAATGCATTGAAAATATTTTTGATTTTGCAGCTCAAAGATGATATTTCGATGTCAGCACTATATAATGGATTCTGGTCACTTATTTAATTCTTTATAACAAGTCAATTTTTTAATTTTTTTTATCTTTTTCAATGTTCTTTTCTAGTGGTGAAAATAATTTTGGCACTAATATTTTTGTTTTACGAGTGCATCTATATGGCGTGTTTGGTATGGGCCAGAAGTGGGGAAGTGGGAAAAATCATTTCCTACTTCTGTGTTTGTTTGGAACCGAAAAAGGAAAATGAGAAAACCCCTTTTTCTTTTCTCTTTTCCATTTTGCACCTCTCTTTTACACTACCATCGTAATGTCCCAGTTTTTAATCACTTCAAATTATCTAGATCCTCTTTTAATTCTCAGTAATAATTTTTAATACTCAGATAGCACAGATAATCATTAAGACTTTTAAAAATTTCGGCCCATCTTTTCTATAATACGGAGTCTGTTTTGATACATCACTCCGTATAAATATGGTCTTAATATTGACCATGTATCCATGTACAATATCTCACGCAATTGATAGTACAATTTCGGCTTTACATTACCTAATTATGTCATCAATTATAACACTTTCAATAACCATCTCATCACATAAGATTGATTCTCAATAACATTTCTACTTCATAAAATCTAACCACACATCTTTATATCAAAACATCAAACTTATTGCCCATTAACTTATACACAATAATTCACATCAAGTGCTCTGACATACTAAATTTGAAGATCCATCAACTTATACATACCAAATCTATACTAGAAACACCAACTTACTAACTAAAACATAAACTCATAAATGTCCCAAGGAACAAGTAAGTGAGCAAAAGAAGAAGAACATCTTCAGAAGATCTTGACTCTTCCACATACATGTCTCCGGTTCTTCATTTCGCACACCAAGCATCAAGCAGGGCCCTTGCTCTTACTTTGACCTGAAAATATTCAGATTGGAGGAGTGAGCTAGACGGCTCAGTGAGTGAAGTTAATCTCATTCTTAGCTGAAGCATGATATTAGTGATCTTTAGTGTACATCAAAGTTCTAAATATCGAATATCGGGATCGTATCGAATGGGGGTTTTTCATATCTGATTTCGGCTATCGGGGGAGATATCGGAGATGCGCGCGCATATCGGGCGTTCATATCAGACATTATATATAATAAAATATTGATAATTAAAAGTTGGTTTAGTGTCATAGATATCATCACCTAATAAAATGATGTAATATGCATGCAAAGATAGTAAAAAATAATGTACATTTACACGCAGTCGTGCAATAAATAAGTTATTTCATATCGGGCGATATTTCAGACGATTTATCACCCGATGTAGGCAATTTAACGCCGATATTTCAACTATCGGCCGTTTTTTTACTGCAAACGATATGGCTAATGTTTTCCATATCGTATCAGTAGTAGACAAAAAAGGAGATATCGGTCGATATCTCAGCCAACTCGGCCGATATTTAAAACAAGGGTGTACATGATACATGAAAATACGTGGCTACTCTTCTAAATTTAAGTGAACATGGATGTCTTGACTAGATTATCTATTTACTTCCAGCTACTATTCAATTAATACTAATTTGTGTAGAAGCACCCAGAATCAGTGTTTTCATTTCAATTTAACGAATTCATATTCTGATGTCTACATTATCATACACGGGTAACACATCTAATATATGTGTAGTGCACGCGCGCGCGTGCACACACACACACACACACATCACATATACACATATATCACACATTCACATATAATATCACATATCACTGTCTTCCTCCTCCTACCGGCTCTCACCCGCTCCTTCCTCAGTATATACGTATATAATAATAACATCGTCTTCCTCCGTAACGCCCCGCCCAGCGGGTACGGGGGCGCTAATGTGACGTACATACACAAGGCTGAAATACCCCGGGTATGTACGCTAAGCATCAGTACAGTACATTAGTCAGAGTACGAAAGCACGATGGTAATATATATTCCAACAAAAGAAGCATGAGTACATGGTTATCTCAAGGCTTGATTTAATATTTACATAAATTTTACATCACATGGCTCAAGAGTACAAAAATGTAAAAGAATGGGAGGATGCTTACGAGCTGGTAAAAGGGGTTCTCGCAAATAGGACAAAAGAAGATGGCTAAGAATGATCTACTGCTGATCTGATTGCTCCACAAAGAATGCCTGATCCTCCGCTGAAGGGTCCACTTCACCCTGCGCTCCAGGATCTGGACATGCAGGCCCAGGGTTGTCAAAAGGCAACCTAACGAGTACGTAAAACAAAGACAAATGGCATGCACAGAAAATCATACATGTGTGAAGCAATGTGTCAAGCTCAAATCATACAAACATGGGTTAGAGGAGTCTTAGTAATAAATATGAAAAGTCATATGACACAAGTAAATTAACATGTCATTTTTTGAGTTATACAATAATAATAATCAGTATCGCCTAATTTTCTAATCATTCTCTTTTCAGTGTCTCATACAACTGGCAGTCCACATTAGAGCTCGTACTCCAGCAAAACTCATTCGAATATGACATACGAGTATCATAACCAAATGAATGAGTGATCAAATAACACATGTTTCTAATATCATCATTGTTTGGTTATTAAGCTGCATCGTATACAGAATCCAAGTAACTAGTGCACTGAGGACGTCTTCGTCTTGCCAAACACCCCACAATATAGGATTCTAGAGGTGGCCCCCAGGAATTCAAGAGGTGGCCCCCCACCATGTGTATGTGGTGTGGCACTTTATATTGTGTGGTACTTAGTTTCGTACATTTTATGCCGGACGCTAGCATGATTCTGCTATAACACGTGTACTGGGTAACAAAAATACTGGTCAGGACGATAATACTATTTATAACAAGTGCACTGAAAGACATCCTTGTCATGCCAATACCAGGTGAGGTGAGGATTCTGGATGTGCCCCCCACGGATTCAAGAGGTGGCCCCACCCTATGTATGTGGTGTGACACTTAGTGCAGTACATGTTCTGCGGACGTCGCATGGCTGTGCTATAATATGTTTACTAGATAACCGGTGTGCTAGCTTAATAACCATGCTGGCTTAATAACCGTGTTTTTAATCACCTAACAAGTTAACAGGATTTTCACAATTTTTAGTAATATATGAACAAATATACAATGTAATAGTAGTACATTAATATTCAAGTAACATCATGGTGACATGACAGTACAATAGCTTGATATATCATGGATTTTAATAATTAAACATGTAATCTAACATGATGCTGATGGTGAAGTAAAACATTACCAGAGTCCATTGGGATGGGAAAATAATAAACAATTCACCAAACACAGTTAAATGCTAGATTTTATAGAAAAACATAATTTGAGATTTTCAGAATTATTATAATAATCATTTCATGATTTTTAAGAATATTTAATATAATTAAAATCAAATAATTTGGGTACAAGCTAGGAGGGGCTAAGCTAGGAAAATCTAGGGTGAAGCTAGGCCCTGTACGGCGAGGCTAAGTCATAGGCGAAGCTAAGCTCGTAGCGTAAAGCGCTAGGCACGCAGCAGAGCTAGCACAGCGCTAGATGCTAACGCGCGCGGCCAAGCTATCACTCACGGCGAAGCTAGCGCATAGAGCGCTTACTAATGCTCGCGACGAAGCTAGCATATAAGCACTTTGTTGACGCTCGCGTCGAAGCCACGCTTGAGGCGAAGCTAGCGCATAAGCGCTTTGCTGATGCTGGCGGCGAAGTTACGCTCGGGCGAAGCTAGTGGCAAAGCGTTGAGCGCTAAGCTCGCCTACCAAGCGAAGCTAATAAAGCCCGAAGGCTGAAGAAAAAGCTCAAAGACTGAAGACCACTAGGGTCACCCAATCAAGCAGTAATCCAAGTGATAAGAGATGAGGTACTCGCGTGAAGCGAGTAAGAGCACTCACATTGAGCTAGTAAAGTACTCGCCTTATGAACGCTCGGAGGCACGGTGAAGACGATGGTGACTAGGTGGTGGTAGAGCTCCGACGGAGCTAGCAACTAACGCGAGGAGGTGGAGATGTTTCGGTCGCTAAGGGAGAAAGAGAAAAACAGAGAGAGACCAACAGGAAGAGTCTAAGAGAAAGAGACAGAGAGAGTGAGAACGCGAGAGAGGAATAGGGAGACAGGGAGAAAAAGAGAATAAGAGAGAGACGAAGAGAGAAAGAGAACAAGAGACAGAGAGGAGTGAGAGGCGTGGAAATAGGAGAGGGGGAGGTGGCTGGCTGGGGGTGGCGCGACCAGGAGAAGAAGAGGGAGAGGAAGTGGCTGGGTTAGGTTGGCGTGCAGGAGGAGGGGAGAGGGGGAGCTGGCCTGGGGTGGTGGCGTGCAGCAGGAGGAGAAGGAGGCTGTGTGGTTGGCGGGGTTTGCTGGCGGCCAAAAGAAGGGATGGAAGTGAGTGAGAGAGAGTGGGAGTGAGTGAGACTGAGAGGGTAACGCAGAGAGTAGAGGGTGAGGGGCAGAAATAAAGGGAGTGAGATATAAGAGAAAGAGATGAAGATGGAGAGAGAGTGCGCACGGGAGAGAGAGGGAGTGAGTGAGAGTATGATGGAAGTAGGCAGGTGTAGGGAGAGGGGAAGAGTTAGGGGGCGTGGCTGCATGGGGAGCCAGAGAAAGAGAGAGAAGGAAAAAGGAGAAAAGAAAAAAAAAGGAGAAAAGAAAAAGAAAAGGAAAAGAATAAATGGGTCGGGGTCTGGTGGGCTTCTTGGGCCGGGTCAAATACAAATAATGCATATCAAACCCCCAAAAATAAATGAAGGAAACAAAATAATATGGCGAAAATCGGATACGCGTCTGGGTACGTATTTTGGGATCGGTGTGTTTACATCCCCCTCCTACCGGCTCCCGTCCGCCCCTGCCCGGCCCGTTCCTCTTTACATGTAAATATATAAACACTGTTTTTCCCTCCTATTGACTCCGTCCCACCCCTTTCTCTATATATTTATACACACACAAACATATCACATAAAAACAAATCATACATCCAATCAAGAGTGCAACTACAG